>JBAJMU010000009.1:3247318-3361104 GCA_037952995.1 Hyposoter didymator
CGTAAGAAATAACTCGCACAATCCAGTTTTTTTATTACCCCCCTCCCCCCCATCCCTCTCTCTTTTCCCTCGGAACGGAAATAACTCGAAGCTTTTTCATACTCGCGCGAGAATATGCAGATCGATCCTCTCGAAATAAATATTGTCCACCGCGCACACGGCACCTTGATTCGCGTGTCCAAATGATTTTTCGAAAGTAGGTCCCTCCTCGATCCTCAATATTTATTCAACGTGAACAAAAATTTAATCGGAATAATTGCGCAGCTTACCTCGTTAGCGAACACGCTAACGTCGATCTCTCGTCTCGCTCGGCTAGACTTTTGACATCGAGGATAGATGCGAGCTAGAAAAAAAAAACATTTCTCACGATCGAAAATTCAACATTTTTCGAACTTTTATCAGGTATACATTTTTTTCTATCACTATTTTTTATCGTTTTCACAATATTGTGATGGAAAAAAGTCGACGATCGTAAGTCGCCTCGTTAAACGCCGTTTCAGCTTCCGCGACCGATGACGAACAGCACCGAGCTCCTCCGACTATAGCGAGCCTTTCCTTATCATCAAGATTTGCACGCTGAGAAAAATCTCATGATTCGAAAATCGTTTTCTATCATTTACGCCACGATTACGAATAGCGGATTTTTTTTTTTAATTCTGTTACGAAGGAAATTCCTTTTGCAGTCTTTTCTTTCAGTTTTTCTTTTTCAATTTCGTTGTTTTTTTATTTTTTAAGTTTGGTCCACAAAATTTTCTCGTTTCTTTTTTAACAACGCACAGAATTCGTGGTTACTCGGCATTTTCAATCACAATGGAATGACTTTTTCACTTTGGAAAACAAAATCTGGTGGAAAAATTGTCAGGATTTGGAAAAATCGAAAAATGACGATTGGAAAAAATTTCTTCCGCGAATTCCAACGATCGGAACTTTCATTTATCCCGAATTACTTTTCTTTGCATTTTTTAATTAAAAAAATATTTTTTTCAACGAGTTTTTCGCCGCGAACTTTAGATGTTTGGTCCACGAAACTATAAAACGATTCCGGTGAATTTTCCATCGATTTTCATTCCGTCAGTTGTCATAGAACGAACAGACTTTCTGCAGACACTCGACCAAATAGTTTGGCAATTTTTTAAAATACTTAAAAACGTAGTCACAAGTTTTTGTCCTTGTGTATTTAACTTTTTATAAAAGTTGAATTTCCGAACGTCCGGCTCGAGAAACGTAAATCGGGATCGCGAGAAAAAACGATAACGAAAAAATAATCCGATTACCATTTTTCCGCCACGCAAATCCTAGGATCGGAGTTAAAAATTTTGATCCCGAAGTGACCTACGAGAGGGCAGAAGAATCGCCTCGGAAGCTGACGCGAGGATCTCGAGAAAAATAAATATTATTCACGATATTTTCCGATCCAAGGAAAAACAACGTGTAACTGGAATTTCCCTGCTCCCGGAAAATTGGAGATCGCGTCGGAGGAAAATATACAACAGGAATTTTATAGCGTGAATGCCCGAAGGATAGATCGCCTTAAGGGGTGTCTACCGATCGATCAAGCTTGAAATTGAACGGCAGCGTGCGGAGCTTAGCGCGTAGATAAATGGGCAACGGTGGAAAATTGCATCTGGGCTCATTAATGAGAACGTCTCGAAGATTAGCAAAGTATAAATATATATATGGCAGGATAGAGAGGTTCCGGGGGTTAGAGGTGTGACACGAAGAGCCGAGAGATCCCAGAGGAGTTTTACGATCGTGTTGAAAAGCCGGAGTGGATGGGCGGAGCCGCCGGAGGCTGAAGAAGCGAGAGAGAGAGAGGGTTGGGGTGAGAGCTAGAAAAAAGCTCGGGTAATGTGCTCAAGGGCTAATGAAAAAATCCAATGATACGAAACAGCTTTTTGGTTGTTTTTCGCGCCCGGCGATTATTAAATGAATTTTTTGTTCTCTGTTTTTCATAAATTTGTTATTTTTAACTCGAAAGCGGAAACGCAGGCGAAAAATTTTGTCGAACGGATTCCCGCAACGATAAAAACGAAGCCGAAACGCTTGGGCAGACGTAAAAATATATAATCGGACGCGTAACACGCGAGTCCAATTATCGCGTCGTGTGGCGTTCTCCGGGGAAAAATACGCGCGTACTCGACGTCCGTTTTGTTTTTCTTTTTTTTTCTCCTATCCAATTGGAGCGCTGCAGCTTTTGTTGAAAACATAGTCTCGCGATATGCACACACAACTCTAGGCAAACAGAACGGGGTAGAGAAAAGGTCGATCAGACTCGAGGAGCGTATGGGAGAGAGAAGAGCAAAGAAAGGAATAAAAACCCGAGGAAAATACGTTGGAGCCTGGATCGTTGAGATTCAACGAAATTCTTTCTCCTTTCCACTGCTCGACGTCGCTAAAAATTGCACTGCAAAAACCTCTCATTTGGCACTCGGTCAAAAATCTATTTTCAAAAATCACGAAAAAAGAGCGATTTTCAATTTTTTTTTCTTTTAATCTGCAAATACTAAAAAAGATTTTGTCGCTCCGAACTGTTCATTTGAGACTTGCACTCATCCTCTATTAGCCAACGACCTTTGGCACTTTTTCCAAACCCCATAAACGTAATTATCGAAAAAAAAACGTACTCGGTCGTCTACAAAGTCTGAAAATCACGAATTATCGTTTCAGGATATTTAAATTATATTCAAACGAGGTGAACTTTTTAATTCCATAAGTAGGTCAGAGGGATTTTCGCATCGTGTGATAAAAAAGCTTTGAGATACGTGATCTCATCCGCTCTATATATTCCTAGGTGCGGTGTCGCTAAACGAGAGAAACGAGCGAAACGAAAAAGAGAGACTGACAAAAAGAGAGAGAGAGAGAGGAAGCCAGAGACAACGAAAAAGAGACACAGAGCCCGAGAGAAAGAGAGAGAAAAGGAGAAAGAGGGAGAGAGAATAGAGTGCGATTCTCATTTGGCGGATGACGTATATAGAGTGTCTACACGTCGCTTCGGGGATATGTAGGAGATGAGAGAAGGGTGTGGGAGAAGAGTATCCCGGCAGTTAGATTCGTCGTCATCCAGGCGACAAATGACTTTTGTCTTGCTCCCCCGAGTAGAGTTGGCGCATCGTGTTTGTTTCCGATATGAAACCGTCGGCGACCGCTGTGATGATTAATAATTCAGGAACTTGTGCCCAGTATCCTCTTGATTAATTGATATTCGACCGCTCGTGGGAGCCCGGCGTTGCAGGAAGTCGCTTGAAAATTAATCGCTTTCACCGCGACCATTCGTCAAACACGCGCCAATTCGAACCTCGTCAACCTTTATATTTTCCACTATCTCTGTTTCAGGAAGGATGACTTAGTGTCCGATTGAATTGTCGCGACGACCGACTACCAACCTCGATCCACTCACGGAAGAGAAGCCAGGAAATTGGAATCCTGAAGGTCATTCACGGGTCACCGAACATGTCCTTTCTTTCGAACCGTGGTGGTAGTCGGCGAGGCCCCATCATATGCTTCCTCGCCCTTCTACTCTTTTTCGCACTTTATCAACTTGGCATCATCTGCGCTCCTGGAAAAGATCCTCCCAATTCGGTTATGATGGCAAAAGAGGTCTGTATCATCATCCTGCAAAATATTTTTTTCATCACCATAAAAATATGCAAAACTCGAGCTTTCCTCAAATTTTCATTTTCCCGCTTTCCCTGCCTCAGTCACGTAATTTCACTGCGAACGATTTTCAACCCTTGCAAAACCCAATAAAAAAAACGTTGAGTAAAATTCGATCCACCCAATGGACGAAAGAAAAGTTCTTTGAAGAATCTGACTGAACGTTAACCTTTCGAGTACACACTGGGGCATTTTGACCCTAACTATTTGCTGTCACTGATTATTTGCCATTTAATGGCAAAGAATGTTTTTTGCCATTTGATTTTCATCGAAAAATTCAGTCAGGGCCAAAAAATATGAATAATTTACTACGAAAAACTTTTCTACAAAAAAAAACGAATAATGCATATTTTCCTGAATACGACGACTCGAAAAACGCCTTCGATCAGATTGAACCGATATGCACTAATAGGAGGTGTTCACTCGAAGGGTTTAACTTTCGTGACACAATTTTTATTCCTCTCATTTGCATAACTTCCTACGAAGAAAGTAACGCCAATAAAAATCGCACTGTATTGATGCAGTTCAGTTGGAAAGATTTCTGACAGTCGGAGTGTGACGACGAAAAACTTTCAGGCATAAATGTCGAATTAGAAAAAGAACTGGAGCGTATCCAGAGAGACACGTCGTCATCAGGAGAAAATTGTCATTCATTACATCGAGATTTCATTTTTTTTCCGATGCAGAAATTTGTCGTTGGTGGGCCAGAGCAGAAAACTTACAGATACGATCGAAATATGCCACTGATATTCATCGGTGGCGTGCCAAGGTCAGGCACGACCCTCATGAGGGCCATGCTCGATGCCCATCCGGAAGTCAGGTACGTTGATGCCAAAAATATCGATTACAAGATTTTTAAAAACTCCTAATACATTTGTCTAACGCCTCGATGACGAATAATCAATGATCGTGGAATGTTGAAGATGTGGTCAGGAGACGAGGGTCATTCCACGAATTCTACAGATGCGAACGCACTGGCTCAAGTCTGAGAGAGAGTCAGTGAGATTGCTCGAGGCAGGAATTTCGAAAGAGGTGAGAAAAGCAACTATTTCGAACTCATCGATTTTTTTTACTTTCGCAGCATCGAATTTTTCAGAACAACGAGTTTTTATTTTCTTAGGTAATGGATAGCGCAATCGCAGCGTTTTGCCTCGAAATCATCGCCAGGCATGGCGAACCTGCGCCTCGTCTTTGCAACAAAGATCCTCTCACCCTTAAAATGGGTTCTTACGTTTTGGAGCTCTTTCCTAACGCCAAATTCCTATTCATGGTTCGTGATGGTCGCGCAACTGTTCACTCCATTATTTCCAGAAAGGTAACGACTTTTTAGACCCACTCGAGTATCGCCAATACCTCAAAATCGTCGCGATCCTCAACACACATTTATAAATTGCTGTCAAACGTTATCACAATCTCAAGCTAAAGTGCCCTCCCCTTGACGATTGATGCTCGAGCCGCCGCATGGCTAAACGATCGTTCACCTGAGCATAGACTTGCCTCAAAATCCTTCAACTTGGCAGATCGCCAAAGGGAATGAAAATTCCAATAAACTTGAAACGCCTCATTATCGTGTTCACCACAACGACTCACAAATTACTTGTTCCATTCTCGTACGATCGATCTTTTCCTCCTCGAACGCTAAAGTACAATATTCTTGTCCCTGGGAAAAAAAAAACAGTGAAATACCACAGCATGTTCATTTTTCTCGTTTTCTTCGACGCGTTCCTGCAAAATTTTCGTCAATCCATTAAAATGCTCCACAAATTTTATTTTTTAAACTTTTTTTTCGAAATTTTTGCTCCAATTTTCTCAGGTCACGATCACAGGATTCGATCTGACCTCCTACCGACAGTGTCTCATCAAATGGAACAACGCTATATCGGCGATGCACGAACAGTGCAAGGAAGTCGGTCTCGACAAATGTCTCATGGTGCCCTACGAACAGTTGGTCCTTCATCCAAGGGATTGGATGAAAAAAATTTTACTCTTCCTTGACGTACCTTGGAACGAGTCGGTGCTTCATCACGAGGAATTCATCAACAAACCGGGTGGTGTACCACTCAGCAAGTGAGAGACACGTTTTTTTTTTAAACCCGTTTCGCGACGTTGTTGATAAAAGTTAATCGCGGACTCCATCAAAAGAGTTTTTCTGGGATTTGATTCTTCGGATAACATTCAACAGATAATTTTCTGCTCCGAGCCTCAGAGTGGAAGTCAGACTAAGAAAAGTCAAGGAACGCGTTGAATAATAAAAACAAAGGACATTAGAAAAATTGCCATTTCCTTCGGTCCGTTGATTAAATTGCTGTTGGTAATTTGTAAAACGAATGGATTATTTCAGACTGGAAAGATCCTCGGACCAGGTTATCAAGCCAGTGAATCTGGAAGCACTAACCAAGTGGGCGGGGCACATACCGGAAGACGTTGTAAACGAAATGGCAGAAATAGCACCGATGCTATCGATTCTTGGTTACGATCCCTACGCGAATCCGCCGGTTTACGGTGCGCCGGATTCGCTGGTCAGCGACAATACGAGACGGTAAGGATTTTCTGCAGATAATAATTCTCGTCTTTATGTTTTTTTTCTACCTTTCCTTCTCCTCGATTGTTTGTCCTCGTTCGATCGTTGATTCGCACGTTTCTCGATTTTGTAGAGTCAAGGCGGACGGTGACATGTGGGTAGAGAGAGCAAGACAATTAGCGCTGCAGGAAAAACCGTTGGTAATAAGCACGGAGGAAGAAACGACGAACGCGTGACCCCTGCACAATCTCCATCTTGACGAGCGTCACTTACAAGTGCACAATGTTAATGTGTACAATTATAATGATGTATAATGGACCGTGTTTGACATTGTGGTGTCTCGTCGCTTTCCCCGTTCCCACAGTCGCTAAGCCCCAACTCCTGCGCCTGGAAAATTCCCATTTTTTTACGACTCCTTCCAATAATACTTATAAATCCCGAACCTTATCATATCTAATTGCCCGACTAAAGGGAGAGACTACGATGCGACATAATTCCGATGAGCCCGTCGGAATCGAATGTCAAAAATCGTGTACCCATCGCCGACCACCTCGTACTAAGGATTTACGATAAACGTCGCAAGTTTATTTCGTTACTTTCGTCTCTTAATCTCATTATCATTCATTTTTTTCGAGCAATGTCATTAGAAGCGCGTGTTTATTCATTTGGTGACATATTTTATAGAGAAATGATTGAGTGTCGAGAGTGCAAAGAAAAAGCAGCAGCACACTTGTAATTTATGATTAACAAAAACAAAAGAAACTCTTTATTTTAACGTCCAAATGTGCGAGAGTTTACAAGAAGCCTGTAATGATAATTGTTGTTGTTGTTGTTGTTCTTTTATCATTATATTTAAATAATATATCTCTATCTCTCTGACTGCTATCACTCACGAAAAAGAGCTTTATCGATTCATGCAACAAAACGTTGTCTAAATATCTCTATACGGACTGAAAGAACAACTAAATTTCGTCGAATCTTTCGTTCTAACGAAATTTAATATCAATGAGTGCATGTGTGTGCGTGTGTGTGTGAGTGCGATAAGAGTTAATAAGAACACTTGTATGTACAGTATTATACATGTCGGGGCGATAGCGCTATCGTCAATCGTATTGCGAAAATAAATTATTTTATTATCAAACTGCGAAGATGAATTTTTTGATAATCGGCGGTGAGAAATTTTTTTCACGTATTTCTCTCACAAAATTATTTTATCTAGGATTCTTTGATATATTTATATCAACATTCTTGACGCGAAAAGTAACAATTTTTTCCCATGAAGAAAAATTCTCCGATATTAAGAATTTAAGATATTAATTTGCCACTTTTTAACTTTTCCCAGCCGATTGCGTGTAAATAATTGGACTCGCGTTCGGTTTATGAGTCGCGAAAAAATGTGTTTGGGATTTTTCTTGAAAAAATTCGGCTCATAGACTTTCCGGCTATCTGCAAAAAAATCTTACGTACATATTTTCTTTTTGCAACGTTTGTTAACGAAACGTGACTCGGGTTTGTACGCATTTTGGGGAAAATCAAAAATTGGAAATGAAATTTCGAGTTGGAAAAATTTTCTTTATAGGAGAAAACTTAATATTGGTGCCAATAACCCACACCGCCGTAGCCTCATTGTGCTCACCCGGATTTTCCGAGTATCGATAAACGAGAATAAAAATTAAAAATTCCCAATGAGTCATAAAAATATCGTGACTGAGAAAATAGAGGGAAACGGAAAGCAGGAGAAATGAAACGACGATATTGGTCCGATCTTTTTATTGATGAATGACAGAAATTCAGGAATAACTTAGGAAACCACATTATCTTAGAGTATTCGATCATTTGAAATTGTATTGTTTTGTTTTTTTTTTTTTTACAGCCACAAAGATTCCGGTTGCCTGTAATTACTTCAGTCATTTACAATAGCCTATAAATGCATCGCGTTATATAATGATTGCGTCAATTTAAAAAAAATAATAAACGAGTAAAAAGGATTGTAACGCCGGGACCTTGATCAAACTGTGTGTGTGTGTGTGTTTTTTTTCTTCTTTATGTTATGGAACTGATTAATTAATAACGACGATGTTTACAAAAAATAATCTGCTTGCGGCTTTTTACTCGGTATTCCTCTGCTCTCTTGTGGCGCTGCTTCGAATATCGTAAAGTCCCTTTGGAGGTGTTCATTCAGTTCTAAAATTGCTGCGACGTTGCCACATCTACGAGAATCATTCGTTGTCAGCAAATTCGTTTTTTTTTGTTTTAGCAGTTCGAACGCTTTTTTTTTTAATTATCTGGTTTTTTTACCTGTAGCAATAGTTCGGTGCTGACCATACGGTTAAAACCGTTTCATTAAAATGCCATTTGTATCCTTCCATCACCAACTGATGAGCTCGGCATATCATGTCGATGTCGTTCGCAGAATTAAATTGGGCGACTACGTCACTACCGAACAAATAACCAGCCCCTCGTGGCGAAACTCCCCAGCCTTGAGTATCCTCCGGATCCGACCACAGGAGATCGCACATTGGTCCATCGTGAGGAACCTGAGCGAGAAAAATGAAAAAAAATTTACATTTGGAAAATTTCGTTTCTCCTGGGAGAAATTTTACCTTTCGAGTGCATACTGGGTCGTTTTGACCCCAACTGTTTTTTGTCACCAATCGTTTTTGGCATTTAATGTGCAAGGATTGTTATGCCATTTGATTTTCATCGAAAAATCGATTCAGGATCGAAAAATATGGATTATTCACTTCAAAAAAACAAAAAATGCAAATTTACCGGAATACAACGATTGGGAAACGCTTTGGGTCAAATTGAGCCAATATCTACTTGGGATGTTTCCACTTGAAGGGTTTATACAATTGTTGAATCTCTGAAGTCGTGAAAATTTAGTTTTTTATTATTTTTTTGTAATTTTTTGTTGCCAGTCATTATGCTTACTTCTTGTTTCCTGTCGATCGTCCGAATCTGGTCGAGGGTTTGAATACTGGGAGATAATCCACCGTGGACGCAAAATATCTTGCCATCGATTATTGCGGAAAGTGATAAATAATCGAAAATTTCAGTGCAGTATCGCCAAACCGTGACGCTGCCGTATTTCCGAAGACATTCGTCGTAAAATCCATAAACTTGAGTTATCTGTCTAGATTCATGATTCCCACGTATTAAAGTTATTCGGTCGGGATAGCGAACCTGAAGCCAGAAATTCAATTGTAATTCTTTGTGAACTCGTCATGGAAACTTTGGGCGCCGTTCGGGGTTTCGTTACCTTCAGGGCCAAGAGGAGGAGAAATGTTTCCACACTGTAAAATCCTCGATCGACGAAATCGCCCATAAACAAGTAATTCGTTTCTGGGACGTCTCCTCCCACTTTGAATAATTCTTTCAAGTCGTAAAACTGCCCATGGATGTCTCCGCAAACCTGGAATTTGCAAAAGAAAAACGTTTCTCCATGGTTTTTTGTTTCTTTGCCGTTAACTCCACACGAAACTCTCGGAAATTTCGTTCCTTTCGTTTTTGTAAACAAAGAAATCATAAAAACTCGTGAATTAGTTTGAGAGACGCGATCGTTCGATACTCACAGTGACTGGCGAGTCTATACGTTGGACGTTGCTCTCTTCGATGAGGATTTCCCGAGCTTTGGCACACAATGCCTTCACCTCCGCTTCTTTGATGATTTCACATTTTTTTAGCTGCTCTATCTGCCGATCCAAATCACTGGAATCCGTCATTGTGTCCGATATTTCTACAAAGCAAAAAAATAATTTAATCGACGATAATAATCTCACCAGATCATTGAAATATTCCCAAAAAGCAACTGCCAAGCCCAAAAAGCCACATCGTATTTCGATTATTTCTTTGATTTAATGACGTTCATCAAATTTCGTGAATCAAACGTTAATGCAGCAGGAAAGATTCGGAAAGTACAGGCGATCGCGCGAACCCGGAGTTCGTGACGTTTGCTGATCGGTAAATAATTCGAACGTAGGACGACAACGTACAACGGATTTCGGAAGTGTTATTCCATTTGTAGGTTATGTTTCGGGAGAATAAAAAAAGTTGCAAGTGAAATTAAGCACAATTACGATCGCGAGTACGATAAAAATATAAACTAGCGCTTTCGTGTATCCTACGAAATGGGGAAAAAAAACACCGCTCATCGGGATACTTTATTTTGATAGTTTGTCGTCTTGTTGATTCGGTTTTGTAATGCGATAAAAAGGCAAACTTACGCACACAGGGAATTGCAAATGGAAATTCCTTCGAACTAGATTATCGGCGTCCGGCCAGCCTCTTCAATTTTGTGAAGAAAGTTTTACTTTTGTTAATGTACATTCACGAGGTGATCACACAACAGGATAATCAGTACAACACCACACTCACCCTACACCACCGAGCAACGGGTGAAACCATAAGAAAAAGAATCAACCATCAAGAAACAAGAACGGAAAATACAGACAGAGCGATGGACCGGATTTTCAAAACACTCCAAACGCCATCTAGTGATTTATGAAACGTTACGAAATTCCGATTATTTTTTTCTCATAAATAAAGAACCCAACTTCGAACAAAAGCCATGGGAACATCGACAGAGAGAATTCTGTTCCATTGTCGTAGAAAAATTGGAAATTTAATAAATTCGAGAAGTTTTTTTTTTTTTTTGCAATTCGGCGCTTTTTCGATCTAATCTACAATCTCGACGTTGACACAGTGGATCGGCATGTCCACCAATTACAGCTGTGAAGAGCGCTACGTGTCTAAAAGATCGAGCGGGAAAATCTCGTGCACAAACTTGTCTGCTCGTTGCTCATCTAGAACAGAGATGAAAATTTCACAGTCAATGCGGCAAGTTCAAGATTTGAAGGTTATAACATCGAAAATATGTGATGACATGGGAACTCGATAGAATAACTAAAATACAAAAACATCTCCGGCAACTAGTTTTAATGGATAATTAGGCTAAAGGACGTCGAAAGCTTTCTCATGAAAAATATAAAATGAAACGATAACGCGATAAAACGTGTCGACGTGCAGACATTACGTGGGAACCATTGATTGGAACCCCATGTTTGGAGTGTGGAAAAATATGACAGCATTTGCGATATGCATCAATGTTATCGAGTTTCATTCGTTATTTTAGCTCGTTTCTTTTATGACCATGGATAAAGTTAACCCAGTGAGCACTAGCTATATGCAACCTTCGTCCGATCCATCCTCACCGCTTCTCTATGACGAACTTCGTGTCAAAAATCATACTCCAAAGATACGAGAAGAGCTCGATCTTTTGGCGGCTGACAAAAAAGACGGGCTACTTAATCCCAGAGCGCTATTGTTTTTAACGCTATGGTACTTTTTCAGCGGTTGTACGCTTTTCCTTAACAAATACATTCTTACGTACATGGAAGGAGATCCGACCATTTTAGGTAAGAACCCAAACTCAAGCATCTAAAAAATTCGCTTCCACGCGCGTTCCAGAATGCTCCGAGAAAACAAAGAAATCAATTCACCAAAAAAAAACAATATTTCGTTAAACAATTGCGTTTTCCATTAAAAACTCCCACTCTCCACAGCGTAGAGACATTTATTTTTCCTCAAACAAAGCCGTTAACTAACGAGTTCTCTGAGGGAATTTTCAAAATTGAATCTGGACAAAAAAAAAGTATTATTTTTGGCGCGAATGAAAATTCATGACGAGCTTCTTTTCCTTTACTTTTCAGGCGCCTGTCAAATGTTGATGACGGCGATATGTGGCTTTGTACAAATGTATTTTCCCTGTGGGATGTACAAAACCAGCTCAAGACTGATGAGACCCCCGGGCTTTTATAAACACATGATTCTTGTCGGATGCACAAGATTCGCGACGGTTGTACTAGGTCTGGTGGCTTTGAATTACGTAGCTGTAAGCTTCACAGAAACTATCAAAAGTAGCGCGCCGCTATTCACCGTTCTTATTAGCAGATATCTAATCGGTGAGACTTGAGAGACGAATCAATTGTTTTGAAAAACTTGTCAAATTTGACAACCGCCAGGATTAACTTTCATGATTTTTTCAGGCGAATATACCGGCCTCTATGTGAATTTGTCCCTCATTCCTGTAATGGGCGGCTTGGCTCTCTGCTCCGCTAACGAATTGAGTTTTGACTTTAGAGGATTTGTGGCAGCAATGGCTACCAACGTTACGGAGTGCATGCAAAACGTCTACTCGAAAATGTTGATCAGCGGAGACAACTTCAAATACACGTAGATAACGAAATATTCTGAAAATCCATTTTATCGGATATTTTAATCGTTCGAGTGCATATTGGGTCAATCTGACCCGACAGGTTTTTCAAATCGTTGCATTCCGGTGAATATGCATTTTTTGATTTTTTTCTTGCACAAACGTTTTTTTAAAAATAAATTGTAAAAAAATTTTAGCCCGAAATTGATTTTTTGACGAAAATTATATGCCAAAGAATTGGTGACAGAAATTGGCGGGGTCAAAAGGACCCAGTATGTACTCGAAGGGTTAATATCGGCTGAACCAGGGAATATGTTCTTTATCGAATTTTAATAATCGCTCTGCAGACCTGCCGAACTTCAATTTTATACAAGTCTCGCGTCAATGGTTGTGCAAATACCAGCGTCGATGTTCCTAGTTGATCTGCCAAGGCTCCAACAATCCTTCAGCCTCAAACTCCTTTCCATCTTTCTTCTCAACGGAGTTTTCTTCCATTTTCAAAGCATCACAGCTTACGTACTTATGGATTACATCAGTCCAGTTACGCACAGGTAAACGTTGAAAAACCGGAGGAAAATCGGACTCAAAAGCATTTTTATTTTATGAAAATCGTTCGCAATGAACTGATTTACGAATTGTTGTTGTTTTTTTTTTGCAGTGTTGCGAATACAGCGAAAAGGGCTTTATTGATTTGGCTTTCGGTGCTGCTGTTCGACAATCGTGTGACAGGATTATCAGCGCTTGGAACTTCGTTCGTATTCGCTGGCGTTTTGTTGTACAATCGAGCTCAAGAATACGATAAAGCTAAAATGTTGCGAATTAAGCGTAACTCGAAACTGAATTTGCAGTGAAATTCGACCTCGAAAAACAGCACTGCACTGACGCAGTTTAAACTGCACAAATCCTGTGGTCACAAATCTTATACGCATCAAGTGATTTATCTTTTTTTTATTATTTTTTAATGGCTCAAAAATCTTTTACATTCCAAAGGCCTTGACTCCGGTCGGAGCCTCGAGTTATTCGATTCTGCGTCCATTTTTTCTCACACGGAGGAAATATTTGATCAGAAATTACTATGACGTCATCGTTCTCTCGTACCGTTTCGTCCATTTGAGATTCTAGTGAATACATATTTGTTTTTCAAAATTTGAAGAAAAATGTCAAAATTTGCGCTATTTTCAATAAAATATGAATGAAAAATAACTGCGTTCGCTAAAATCCTCCAGAAGGGCGATACGGGACGAGGAAACAATGTCGTCATGATATTTTTTGATATAACTTTCTGTCCGTGCACAAAGGCAATCATCCATCCATGTTTTTTCTCAATGAAAAAGTTATCTCGATCCATACCGAATTTTGCACAAATTAAATCTCGCTGCAAAACTGAAAAATAAAATTCTCCAGTCTTATCAACATCCCGAAAAGCTACTCGTGCTCGCCGCGTGTTCGATCATGTCTACGAAACGAAAACACTTTTGTGTTGTGTTTATTCCATCAGCGAAATCAACGTTCGAATAATATTACAAACAATAGTCTCGCGGCTTAAACTTTTCTCAGAATAATGTATTTTCTTATTCTTGTACAAACCGAGACGCGTAGGAGGATGGAACTTAACATGGTCGCTGTACAAACGAATAAACGGTTTTTTTTGTCTTCTAGAAATTACGTCACGTCCTGCAAGTGGAAAGGAGCCCGAGATTAGAAAGTTCAGTTTTTGTTTAGACGAAATTAGAATGTTATCAAGACCACGTGTCACTTTTTTTCTTGTCACAATTTCTTCTAACCCCTGCGACTGACCCGCGCCATGGGGGAAGCTTAGATAATCTTTTTCTTTATCTCCGAGATAAAAGTCTCGACACAACCGACCCTAGAAATTTAACCCCGGGCTCCCTTTCTCTGTCCAATTTCATCAACTTTTTTCTTTGCCGCACGTGTTTTCCTTATTCCGCCAAGTCTCGAACAACCATCGCGAGAATTTCCGAAGAGTTGCAACCTTGAAGGTGCCTCGCCAAACGACTTTAGAGAGGATGAAATTTTTTACAAATAATCCCAACGGAATAACCGAATGAAAAATATCCCATGACGCAAACACGAGGACAAATAACAACAAAAATAAAATACGAATTTTTGAAACAAAATTATTTTTTTTCGTGTTGCTCTGAAAATATTCGAGCTGCTTAAAAAAACAATTGACCAAATATCGTGAAAATCATGGTCCCAAAATCCATAGAAAACTGAAGGATAAAAAATAATAAACAAAAAATCAGAAACCGATATTTTTTTTATCGAAATGGGTTCTTTTTTCTGTTGCTCCGGAAATATTCAAGTGTCAGTTCCTTCGACGATATGTTATCGTGCCGTAGAGCTGCTTGGAAAAACATTTGACCAGATATCGTGAAAACCATGGACCCAAATTCCTCAGAAACCTCGACGATAAAAATCACGAAAAAAAATCGAAATACGATATTTTTGCTCGAAATTGGTAATTTTCCTCTTTCTCGTCCAAGTATTTCAGTTTCAGTTCTTCTGGCGATATGTTATCGTCCCATGGAGCTGCTAGAAAAAACCGTTGACGAGATATCGTAAAAGTCGTGGACCCAAATGCCCCGAGAGTTTTATTGACAAATTTTCGAATGAGATTAGCCTCGTAATTGAGAAGGAAAAAACAACAGTTTATTTCATAAGGTCGTATATATGAGCTGTGATTAACTGATAAGTGTAAAAATTCGTATCACAGTTTTTTAAGGAAACGATAAACATTTCCTTCTTCAACGGGAGTGGGGCGAGTAAGTGAGCCTCGAAATTCTATGTGGGCCACGAAGCATCATCATAGAATGTTGTTCGAACGAGTACGCACTTTCTGCATACGCCAATAGTACGTAATATCATTTTACAGAACAGCTTACGATACAAAAACGATGAAATATCTTTTACGTACTTTTACACTAAGTTTGTCCAATATGTTTTTGTTCATTCGGATAATCGGACATTCCAAGCAGCAAAAATGACAAATAAATTAATTGAAAATCCCCATGAAAGTCAAAACGCTAATGGCAACGATGAGAAATTGAGCCTCGAACATTGGAGCAGAAGAGAGAATCAAAGGCTCTTCTGCGACCGAGGCATCGGCTCGTGCCTTCGATAGCAAATTATTACAGGGTGTTACTTTTTTTATGAAGTTGAACAACGAGTCGACGATGTTTCCTGGTGTAGGGTCGGCGCATTTCTCCAGCTCCCGGACCAAACAGCCTTGCAATGTTTCGATGTCACTGTGTCAAAGTTCAAAATTCCATCAGCAAACATTTTTCCATCGAGAAAAAAACATTTCAGCAGATTTTTTTAATGAAATTTTCTCAACTTACGAACACTCCTTCGTATCCAGCAAAAGCAAAGGCAGATTATCGACTCCGCGCAGTGACGGAGTCGTCAATCCCTCAGCTGGTACGTAAGATCCGAACGTCGAGTTGATGCAATCTTGTATCACTGTCTGCTTCGATTCGAAACATTCCGGACCCCCGGCAGCTATAAATACTGAACAAAATAGAAGCCACTTAGATTAGACAAACGACTATTAGCTCCCTGGACACACATGGGTCTCGGGCGTCCTATCATTTTATTACTGTCTTTGGACTTGTTTAAAAAATCTGAAAAAATTCAAGAAAGTAGTTTTGGATCTATGGAAAGAGAGCCTGCAGTGGGTGATGGAGAAAAATTCTTTTTTATTATTTTTATTTAATGGTAATCGATACGAAAAACGAGAAATTCACGCCATTCGCTGAATCGGCTGGACACTCCAGACGCTTGTGTGTCTGCGGAGGGTTGAAAAATGTACTCGAACAGAGATCGAGATTGATGAGCATGAAAATTATTGGAAAAATTAGAAAAATGTGGAAAAATATGGAGAAAATTAAATAACAACAAAGTTATTGCTTCTCCGTAAATATTAAAATAATGTTTTCGTCATTATTGACATTATGACGCCCCAGACCCATGTGTGTCCATCGAGGGTTCATTTTCTTTCTTTTTTTTTCATGTATAAATGGAAATATTAAAATTTCATTATTTGTAGTGAGAAAAATTGGAAAATTCTTTGACTCACGCGCAATACGATCGCCTTCCTTGAAGCAAACGAAGCTCAAAAGTTGGTCGGTTATGTTTTGAACGATATTTATGTTTTCACGTTCTTTGGGGGTGAAACAGTTTCCGATCGTGTCAGTGAAGTTTTTAACGCAGTTTTTCAAGGTCGGACTTTTGTTACAGTATTTACGGAACACGATATCAAGGTCACCGGTCGGTTTTGCCTGCTCAATTTCTTCCTGAAGGAGCGTCACGTTCACCAACCCTCGGACACAACTTTCCATTACTTTTGCTGCACTCTCCGCCGCGGGGTACGCTGTCGAACCCCCGTTCTTATCGCATTTGTTTTTAAACGCTGTTTTCGCTTCCTCCACCGGCAACGCCGACGTGTTCAGGCCTTGAACCTGCGTTAGCTCGGTAGCTTTGTGTAGAACAGAGTCCGCGAGTGCCGCGGCATCCTCTTGACCCACTGAACCCCCAATTAGGGCTGTAAATAAAAAATTCCTTCGAATGAATAAGAATTTTTGAAACAATTGAAAAAAATTCATCATTTCTGAATTTTTCAATTGCGATGAACTTTGAAAAATCACGAACAAAAAACCGAGCAACATTTTCCAGTGATGAAATTTAAAAAATTACCGAAATCGAGTCACTGATTAACGGAGATTCAATTCTTTTTTGTTTTCATAACTTCGAAAATCACTTTAGAAATTTCGTTACGAAAAACACAAAAAATACGCAACCGGAATTGGAAAAATACGAAAAACTGAACAAACAGAGGAAATAGATTGTTTTTCGCGCCGTCGAGGACAGCAAATGGCAAGAGCAACAACATATTTTGACAAAACGTTAATACGATGCATAGGAAATATGAAAAAAAAAAAAACACGAAATTCATTCGTCTTTCGGCCTCGGTCCCGAGATTCTCGTTTTTTGCCGTGGAATTTGAGAAAACGAAAGTATTTTTCAGAGAATCAAGATTGCACTAAAAAGATGAGGCTCGCGTCGTCGGTAAAAATAAAAAAACGTGCAGTCGGAATGATTAATAGAGTTTCGTGACTGCATTTGGACGATGCAGTTCACAAAAAGCAAAGGAAAAAAAAATTCTTCGTGAATAAGGAAATTTTACTTCGGGTTCGTCTAGTTCGTATTTTATTTTCATCACTGTGAACGAGTCTTAGATGGAATAGGAATAAAAGAACTTTCGAACGTCAACAAAACAGGTTACGGAGTAGCCTTATAAATTTTCTAAAACGGAATCTCTATATACAGGGTGTTCCAGAAATCATAGTCAATTTTTAAAACTCGATTTCTGGGACAAAAAGTCTAGGAATGTTTTTTTATCAGATTTCATCGTGATAAGTTGTTAATCATTACAGATCGACGATATAAATTTTGTAATCGCACGGACCGCCGAAACGGTTGAAGATACGATAAAAGTCCAGAGGACCAATCTTGAAGGGCATGAAACGTTCTACAAAAAAGGTTCCGGCAACATTTTTCTAGCTGCGGTAGTTCGTTCTACAGAACGCATCGAAAAAGTACATATTTTCAAGGCAGTTCTTTGATCCACGCTCAAGGGTAAAGTACCGAAGATAGACGAGTATCACAAGGGACTTTTTTGTAGGAAATTTAATGCGCTATAAAATTGGTCCTCTTGACTTTTCTTCTAACTCTGACCGATCAGGCGATATACGCGATGATCGGAATTCGATCGTTGAAATTCATTAATAAATAATTTAGCCAAAGGAAATCTGATGAATAAACATCGCTGGACTTGTCAATGAGATTCTGTTACAAACTCGTGTTCACTTTTCTAGCCGCCGTTCGCGGGACACCCTGTATACGGGAAGAAAAGCTGAAAAGGAGTTGTTGAGAATCTCGATGTGCGCGGGACTCAACTTTATTCGTAGAGACACAAAAACGAGATTCCTACATAGTGGTAAGCAAGAGATTCAGATTTACGACTCATTGTCATTGTCTCAGTGTATCATCAATGTTATCGTTGATAAACTTTGGACTTACCAAGGTTCACGAGGAATAAAATGGCGGCTGAGATAATCATTTGTATTCTGTATTGACGCACGAGGATCAATCAAATTTAAACAAAATTAAATTTCTTTGTTTTCAACCCTGAACCGGAAAAACGTCGTACGATATATATTATTTTGACACGTGAAAATAAATCGGCGACAAGGGTAAAAATATTTGTTAATTGATCGAGATACGAGGACGTAATGAATTAGTTTTTAAATGTTTTTGATCGCTATGAACAAAAACAATAGCTTCGAGTCAACTCTGGCCACCTGTGCCGGCCACTAATCCACGAATCGATCTACACACACATCCATAACTCGGTTGACTACGGCCAAACGAACAATTGAGCGCGAGATATTTAACGTGTGTTTTCTTGTGTTTCAAAAATCTACCAACTAAAACAAAACACGACTCGACACACACGGCAACCGCATGGAGACTGACCGCTGGCCAGAGCTCTCGCCACATTTATGTCATAATGCAACTCATGTGTATCGCCCCCACTCAGCGCGCGTCACATCTACTCTAGACCTGTGGTGACATTTCCAACTCGACACAGAAGCCCTCAACCATTTTTCGACGACTCAACAGCTATCAATCCAATTACCTTCCCCCTTTAGCGATGTATTTACATGCGATGTATTCTTGTTTCATTCGTCGGACTGCGACTACGTCCGCGGTCGGCTCGCTTCATTACACCCTCATTCAAAAGTCATTGTTTCCCGAACGTCGGAGACAGTACGATCCAAAAGTTGGACGGTCTATGATCCGGCAATGTCGCAACCGATTTCAAAAGTATAAGAGCGCGTGTGCGGCTGCCCTCTGTCGGAGGAATCGCAGTAGATCATCGCATTCTCAAAAGTTTCCCGAACGTCGGAGACAGTACGATCCAAAAGTTAGACTGTTTATGATCCGGCAATGCTCAACCGATTTCAAAAATATGAGAGCGCGTGTGCTGCTGCACCCTGTCGGAGGAATCCCAGTAGATCATCGCATTCTCAAAAGTTTCCCCGCCGTTGGCTAAGTGACCGTTGTGGAATTGACGCAGTAATTAATATATAAGCACGGTGTTTGAAGTGAATTCTTAGATCGAGTCGTTTAATCGTAGAACAATGAAAGTCATAGTTAAAACGTGCGTCAACAAACGCGTAGCTTTACCAAAGCATTGTAAGCGATACGGACGATACTGACGTGAGTTATAACCTATAAAAAAAGCATTTCAAACGCCCCATTATCGTGAGCTTTCTCAAACATTCATCTATTCATCGTTCGTAAACAATAAAAATTCGGTTGGAATTCATCATCCTAATTCGTGTGTATATCCTTCGTACAAATAACAAATCTTCCGAGTGGCATGCAGATATTTCTTCATTTCCCGCCCAAATTTACGGATTTCCCCAAAAGATTTACAGCGTTGCCAGATTTTTATTTCTCTCGACCAATCAAATGATTGTTTATCTTTTCCCCCCCTCTCCAAAAATATTGGAGTACAAAATATCATCTTCTTCGGTAGTATAGTGGTCAGTATCCCCGCCTGTCACGCGGGAGACCGGGGTTCGATTCCCCGCCGGAGAGTAAATTTTTTTTTTTTCAATTCGCAGGTATTTCGGCAAGTTTCACGTACTTTATCAGTGAGAATTGCATTTTGGTGTTCCAGTCATTCAAAAAAATGATCTCGCAACGTTTTTCCGCAGGCTGAGCTCGATTATCGCGCGCAGGAAAAAATTTTGGAGTCACAGTTTCATACGTTGTTCTATATTTTATTTATCCACGTAAAATCAATCAATAAAAAACCAAAAACAATGTTATGAAATCATTCCGTTTCACAGTCGCAAAGAAAATTCATTTAAAAAAAAGAAACGCGAAAAATTGTTCGGGAGATGAATCAACAACATCAACCACGAAATTTCCATCCACGTCGACGCATCAATATCTTTTGATAACACTTTATTCATAAATGTCAATAAGATTATAAATTACTTAAGATTACAGGCAACAATTCATGGAATTCTCCAATAGATTGATTTAATTCTGTTCAATGATTTCAATCGTAGCACGAATGTTACCGATTTGTTCAATAAAGTTCTGACGATAATCGTCGCTTAAAATTATTCCAAACCCATCACACAATAGACTTTTATATTTTTCAATAACAGAATCGTCTTGAAAACGTAAATAACGAGTTTTTCCTCAACCGATGTGATATTAGTTTTTGTTATTTATTACATTTATTTATTTTTATTATACGTGCTAGTTTTATAGTTTGTAGGCGTTGCGAATCATTAAGTCGAAGTAGGCGTCGTGATCGATACTCGCGCTGATTGCACTGTAGTAATTCATGAATTCTTCTTCCGTTACCTAGAAAAATCGATTAACACAATAATCAACGAGCTCGTTAGAATCGAGTTTGCATCGTTGCAAAGCAACGGAATTCTGTTTTTTTTTCTTGGGCAAATCTAAATTAGCAGAAAAAATTGCAGAAATTTTATAAATTGAATAATAAATAGAAAAAATAATTTCGATTCACTTGGGAATTTTGAACAGTTTTTTAATTTGATTTTCAAATATCAAGCAAAATATTTCTGCTAGCGATCGATTTTTTTAAATTAATGTTTTCATCAAATTTTTAAGGATTTATAATTTTCGTGATTTCTCGAATTATGGATATTCGGGCGCATCGATGTTTTGGACTTTGAGACACTTACGATACCATCCTTGGTGTTGTCTTGTTCGAAATTGCCAAGAAACTTTTTCATTATGTTTTCTTCGCTCTCTTCGCCGCTGATGTAACGAGGATGGCATTTGACGTTATAAACGCCGCGCAAATCGGCGACAGTAATTTCTCCATCGCCAGTTTTGTCGAGTTTCTCAAAGGCTTGGTGTACGACCTTTTTCCGACTTTCGTTCATGGGAGGCTGTGAGAAACATTAGTCCGAACGTGAGGATTTTTCAACGTGCAATATTGACCGGCGGTAATAATGGCGGAAAAAGGAAACAACGGAATCCACTCACTCGCAGAGCTTTTATGAATTCCGTAAGATCGACCCCGCCGCTTTCATCCTCATCCAATTTCGTGAACAGTTCAGCAATCTCATCTTCACTCACATCGAAACCAACTTCGCTCAAACCAGCTGCAAGTTCCTCCTGGCTCAATTGTTTATTTTCATCGTCGTCCATGCGTCGAAAAACCCTGGAAAACAAAAATAAACGCACTACATATTTACTCGTAATCGCTATCGCCAAGGAGAAACCGAACGTAGGGGCATGAATCGAATCATGCCGGTACAAATTATCAGCTAAAATAGGGGAGTCCGTTATATTCCATTAAGTCTCGACGTTGATTACCGCAAAGATTTTGAACAAATTCTACAAAATCCGACAAAATTTTGCTCCGAAAAATAATACAAATTTTTCATTTATTTTAAAATTGCTCCGTTACGATAAAAAATAATTTCGTACATCATTTTTTATATTTACGGATGACGGAAAATAAAATTGAAATATTTTCAAAACGTAACTGGGAATCATAACAATAAGCCAATGTTTTTCTCGTTCATTTGGATTTTGAAAAAAACTTAATGTCATTTTTACAAGAAACGTACCTCGCAAGACCGAGAATTCCGTTAGCGCCTCTTGCTAAGCAAAGCAATCTTATTTTTTCGATAATATCCGTAGTACCGGATAAGGCCCGCTGCGCTTTATTGATCATCTCCGCCTCTTGCCTCGTAGTCGCGCTCTGTGGTCGATTGAACATTGTATCTGAAAATTAAAGGAGTGTATTGCGATGGCTCATCCGTAACCGCCCAGATGACTCATTACTCAATCGTAACTCTATCGTTGGTAGCTCGAAACTTGTTTGCAATGGAAACATTACGACATTAATGGTACAAGGAAACAATAAAGACTCGTGCAGATTCATTCGATCGCAAACAGAGCAAAAGTTGTGTGGAAATGAAATTTCTTCAATATTTCGATCGACGAAGAGAATCAAAATCAAGAAATTCCTATCAGTTCGCTGTAAAAAACAAATCTTGACACGATCACGAGAATTTGCAGATTCACCTCGTTTCGTAACTGCCTAAATAATTATAATCGATTCGTCCAACGAAAAATAACTCAACGATATTCCTCGTTTTCTGTTCACGCAATAATTCATTTCCGCAATAATTGTGCAAGAAAATAATTTCGATTCAGGAATCAATCGTGACATGGAAAGAGCGGAATAAGTCCAACAACGAAACAAGGTCAAGAGCGCAACAAGTTTCCATTTCACGAGAGACTCGGACACTTTTTTACAGTGTCCTCGTGAAATACTTTTCAGGAACGAATGTTCGATGGTAATCAATGCATGAACTTATCAATCAACTTTAAGCAACTGACAGCTTGTTCCTTTTTTGATTTCTCTTTCCAAAAGAAATTCAGTTTCAAGAAAAATTATAATGCAACGTTTAAAATATAAAATCAGCCCCTTGACCCGGCGCATATTTTTCTTGACCGCGTCGACGAAAAGGGCTCCAGGGTGACATGACAATCGTAGATAAACCAATTAAATATTACATCGCGTGACTCTGTATCATTTGGCATAAATGATAAAATACCGACAATCGATCCTGTCCGCGACCTCGATAAGCAGCCCAATACAATATGCTGTGCAGGTATTTCCGTTCGGTTGATTTTCCTCCACATTCATATGGAATGAAAATAAAAGTTTTCGTTGGTGCCAGAAAAAAATAAGAATCAAACTTGGCGCTTCCATGGATTTTTTCAATGATCGATATTTTTTTTACAATTCATTTTTGTCTCTTTAAAAAAATTGATACCACCAGCAGGCTTCGTACAAACATAGAAACGTGAATTGTATAAAAATGGATATAGATCATCCTTGAGGCGGTGTGTCAAGAGCAAACTGCGATAGACAACATTCTGACATGTGTTTGTGCTCAAAATCAAAATCGTTTAAATTCCTTGGAGCGTTTTTTCCCCCGACGGTCACCAAAAAATAAAAACTCAACGAGTGTGACGATTGGAACGAAAATTTCGATTTTTCACAACGAAATCGCAAAAATACGATTAAAAACCGAGCCCATGAAACTGAACATTTGCCAGGCCATTACTTCTTCAAGAAAACTGACAGAAGAAGCTGAAAAAGTTTGGAAAATTTGCTATTTTGACAAAAAACGAAGACTCGAAAGGCTCCAAGTGAATTGTTGTAAGTTTTGCTCGTCGACATACTCACAGCTAACGTTTGTATTAAAAAGCCAGAAACACGATAAACTTTCGAAAAATTCACCAAAGATTCATGAATGTTGGGAATTAAGAGATCGATACGTTGCCGAAGAAGTCTCGGCAAGTACTGAGAATGGGAGAGAGAGCGAGTTTGTCACTTAGGATCGTAACAAAACATTGGCTATGTGGAGAGCAGGAAAACGACGTAGCGTCTGCCTATTGTTTGGATAACGGGGCGTGTAGAATCGTGTATTACTTTTGCGTTTTAACACATGCATGTACATATCGCGAGAATATAGATATTGGCCGCGACCTGAGCGCTTATCAGCGCGCCGAAAGCTGATGATGTTTTTCATGCCTATACGCGTATCCATAACAACCTCACATCACAACACGTGTGATGTCTGTTCACGTATGCCGAGTATATGCAAAAGTATTAACGTGTCAAACTTGACATACAGACTCGATGGAAAAACTTCTGGACATGCTATTGTTACGTGTCCAAGTGGCGCCGTTCGTGCGTCGTTGTTCCAACTACTTTCTTTAAAATAGCAATTTTTTGACGTTTCTTCAAAGTTTCATTGGCAGCTTTTTATTATTCTGTCGACAGCGATGTTTTTCGTTGTTGGAGATTCCGAAACAATCCGACGACCTGAAAATCGATTTTTTTCTTGTAGGAAAATGACATTTCGGGAACAGACAGACGTAAGGAATTGTCGCAATGATCGAGAGCTTTTTTACTTGAACGATTTATTGCCTCGGAGCCGCTCCTTCGATGTTTTCGAAGCCAGCCACTGGCCATTGCGACAAATGAGCCTCGAGAACGCTGGGAAAGAACGAGAAAACCTTGAAACGCGCGCCCATTTTATCCTCGTCCATTATCATGTGATATCCTGATTCTATGTGAAGCTTCTCATCGTCCGAAGCACTTTTCAACAGCATCTGCAGTCGCACGTCGATTCCCAAGTTCTTTAAAAAAATACATTGATTCACTGGACCGTAGGATACGAGCCTGTTTTCTCTTCGCCCGATTTTATTAATCAGGGAAAAATCAACGTCGGCTGTGAGGTCAGCAGTTCCTGGTTCCATCAAAGGATCGTGCTGCTCGTGTCGGCGAAACGATCGAAAAGTGTCCGTTTTGTCGCCGTTGTGACCGTAGTCCACGATCAATGAAAATCCTCCAAACTCCTCGAGAAACGAGGCCATGTAATCAATTATTACTATCGTTTGAGGACTCACTTCCACGTGATCCCTTTTCTCGTCTTTCTGCACCCAAAATCAAATTTTCATTCAATAATCAAACTTTCGATAAAATAAGAAAAAAAAACAAAAATTAATTCATTATCTTACCGAAACGAATATTGCGCTCGCCGGTGTTGGCCTTTTCGTCAATACGTAACGAAATTTCTTCTCGTTTTCTGCCTTAGGATCAATGTCAATCAGCACTTCGTTCCAAACGTCGCCAGTTTTCTGAGATGACCGACAGAAAAGCCAAGTTATCAGCCTTAGAACTACTAACCAGGGTAGATATCTACACCGGGCGTACTTTCAACTACGTTCCCAAGCTCTTCACAACTTTAAGGCATTTAAATCGATTTTTTACCCACTAAACCTTGATGAAATTGAATTTACCCTGCACCATTCTCTTTGGCATGAAAAAACGAAACGATTCATGTACCCAAAAGTCAAATTGCTGCTTCCAGAACGATTTTACGAACAAGAAACTCGTAGGGTCAATATTTACCCCCTTTTTAGTCTAATTTTTGATTTTTCATTTTCGTTTTCGTCGAAAATAAATTTATTAACAATAAATGTACTAAATGGAAACGATTTTTTTCATTTTCTGACTTGAATAAATTGTTGACAACGTAAACGGATAGAAATTTCGGTATCGGTTGGCAAAATATTCAACACTTAACCCTTTGAGTATACACCGGGTCATTTTGACCCCAAAAATTTTCTGTCGCCCATTGTTCGGCGTTTTGTGGCAACATTCTCGATTTCGAGCTCGAAAAAATGGGTTTGTGATTCTAGGGTTAAGAAGAAATCATTATTTTCATTTGAAATTGTTCGCTGGCACCTGGAACTTGTGTATCGGCAACGCATCAAAAAATTCGTGAGCCACGAAGACGCTGAACTTTTTTGGTACATCTTTGATGGAGCTGTACCAAAAAACTTTGATTCCATCTTCCGTCAGTCCTTCCCGGTAATGACTCACGCAATTTCCTTCTTCGGAAACCTCCTGCGAACATTTTTTGCTCGATACGCACAATTTTTCTGATTGTATCGCCGACAGAGCTGGACTTATTTCCACCAAGTGAAGAGATACTCTGTTTCCTACTTTTAGTTGTTTCAAAACCTGTTGATTGCGTCAAAAATCATAAAAACTTTTTTGCAGCATTGAAAATCTAGTTTTAAAATTTTTTTTTAGTAAAACTCACTCTCAAGATATCTTTGCACAATGTTCCTCTACCTGGACCCAGTTCTACGAGTTGGAACGAGTCGCCAGTAATTTTGGACAGCTCGTTAACGATCCAAATGCCAATCATCTAAAATTTGATTGATAAATATGAAATTTTTGAAAAATAAACGATTTTTTGCAAAGTCGTGGACAATCAAAATTTTTTTAGTTGATTTGGAGATTATTTGGAATGAAAAGCTTCTGGAATGATTGTTGAACGAGACTGTTGAAAAATTATTGTTCGCAGAAAAAAAAACCGCCAGTTTTGTTGCTTTGGGAAGATGCAAACTTCTGTGTCGTGTTGAAAAATTGAATAAATACGATTTTTACGCTGACATACTTCTCCGAACAGTTGACTGATTTCTGGAGAAGTTACGAAGTCTCCTTGTTGCCCAAAAACGTCCTGCTTCATGTAATAACCCGCGGTTGGATGTGTGAGCACTTCTTTCATATAATCAGCTACAGTTATTGGCCCGCAAGCTTTCATTTTCGCGGATAAGTCTCTGTACAGAGTGAATTCTTTGACTTCTTTTGGCTGGTGTGTAGAATAACAGATTTTTGCATGTGATGACTTTCCAGAACAAACTCGCGAGTGGTATTTCGACAACGATCGAAAACTGTTGCTTTTGGCTGTGAAACCCAACATTTTTAGCCACATTATCGTTATTTCGTTCGATAGTAAAAGAATTAAAATCAACGATTTTTTCAGCACGCGTTTTACTGTTTACATATTTTCGTCGGTATCAAACATCAAAGTGCCCACTGCCCAGCTGAGCTGAGTTATTTCAAAACAATTCGATCCTGTGCGGTGCTGCGCGGTACCACCATGATGGTAGGCCATGCAAGTTGTAATTTCCCGTTTAAGAAAAAATGATTTCCCGAAATAAGCATCATTTGGTAGTTTTTGGCAAATTAATGAGAATTCTTGGTAATTAGTTATTGTCAGTCAGGTACGCGTAATGATGCATGAATTAATATGAAGCGATACAACGAAAAAATGACCTTCAGCGACATCTATTTTGTGGGCTCGACATAAAGTATCCAGAGAGTGCTGGTTCCTAGGGAAAAAAAATATTTCATCGGTCCGTTTGGCCATCGCATGTATTTTGATGAATCCGCTGAACCACAGCATTCGCGAACGTCATCATGAAGTTTGTCGTGTGAGATCTAATGCCACGTAATTTTTACCTGCCGATAGGATTGTCAATAAGGAATATTTATCGTGATTACATTTGTTTCGATGCTTTCGCATTTTTGGAGGGCATAGTTTGACGAATAAAGAATTATCAAAAATGGGAACTTCCCACAGCGTAGAAATACCGGGTGGTGGTACCGAGGGTTATCACGTACTCCGGGTAAGTTTAACAACTAAACTTATCATTCAATAGCATTTTTTCTCCGCGTTGCAGTATTTTTTGCAACTGCATCGTCTTTCACGTAAACGAATAGTTGATTCGAAATTCTGTTGCTCTATTTATGTCTTTGTTAACCTAATAATTTTTCAACTCTAATTCTCGTGTTTCATCGATTCTTTATCCGAACTTTTTTATTTTAACAAAAAATGCCTAAATTCACGTAAATCGAGGCTTGAAAATTAGAGTTCACCACGGTATCCAGTAGAGTCTCAAAGTTGATTTCGTTCATTGACATATTGCAACAATAATTGATGTAACTCGTTAACATTAAATAATCCTACAATAATGCTTCTTTATATTTCTAAAATGATTAAATTCACAATATTTATAAATATGCAACTCGGCCATATGATTGTTTACACGCAAGCCAAATTCTAAGTATCACAATTATGTCTCAGGTACAAGAAAACTCGCCAGGACAAAAGGCTGGACTGGAAGCGTTTTTCGACTTTATTGTTTCCATCAACAACACACGTTTGGTAATATCTATTTCCTTGAAAATTCAGCTAATCAACGAAGAATATTAAAAAATGTACTTGAGCAGAGATCGTTGTTGTAAAAATGTTTTCTGCTGTGACAGCAACGACTTGTATCTCCATGAGCATGAGAATGATTGAAAAAATTACAAAAATATGGAAATAAATGGAAAAAAGTGAATGACAACAAAGTAAATGTAATCGAGGTTCTCCGTTGTCATTAGAATAATGTTTCCGTCATTATTGACAGAATGACAAAATAATGAGGCGGACGTCGTTCCTAAAATAATGATGGAGACTGAGGGCGGAAAGAAAATCGTGATGCAATTATTCTGTTGGCATTTTAATGAGAAATTGTAATTGATCTGGCGTGTGTCTTTGCAGGATCAGGATAACGACACTCTGAAGGAGATCCTTAAAGCCGGAGTGGGCAAAGAACTCACAATGACGGTTTATAACAGCAAGACTCAGTCCGTTAGACAAACGGTAATAGAGCCGAGCATGACTTGGGGAGGCCATGGTCTGCTCGGCGTGAGCATTCGCTTCTGCTCGTTCGAAGGAGCGAACGAAAATGTTTGGCACGTTCTTGTGAGTACGACCCAAACGATCCAAAATCTATAACGCAATCCTTGCAATAATTAGTCTCACAAGATGCATGTTTGTTTTCCAGGAAGTGCATCCATCCTCGCCGGCAGAATTAGCCGGTTTGAGACCATTTACCGATTACCTCATCGGCTCGGATTCAGCCCTCCACGAGAGCGAGGATCTTTTTTCTCTCATAGAGGCCCACGAATCCCGGGCCCTTAAGCTCTACGTGTACAACACCGAAGAAGACACATGTCGCGAAGTAACCATCACTCCCAACAGTACCTGGGGTGGTGAAGGAAGGTGAGCATTCCATTTATTTCCCTCCATCAAATCACAAAAGCATGAGCAGCAACCAAAAATCGCGTATTACAAAGACAAAACGAGTTTTTTTTTCATGAAACTCGTCTTTCCAATAAAAAGAGTCTCAACAGAAATTTCTTCGTTCATATTCAAACACGGAATTCACGAGAACGTGACCTTCAAGTTAATAATAATAAATAATTAATATTAATAATAAAATAAATAATAACAAACAACAACGAATAATAAATAATAACAAATAACAATGAATAATAAATAATAATGAAATAATAATGCTAAATAAAATAAAAAATAAAATAATGATTGCGATAAAAAGTATAAAATGAAAATTCGCAATGTTTTTTGTAGCTTAGGATGTGGGATCGGCTACGGATATCTGCATAGAATACCGCTGAGAAGCATATCCGAAAGTTCGACAAAAACCGCGTTTCCACATCTGGTGAATCCCGTCGCTGCCCAGGTTTCCCCGAGTGCGTACCCGAGTCCGAGCATCGTGAATCCCGTGACCAGCGTACCTCCAGGCTTTACGATTCCGCAGAATTACGCTGCGACAACGGCACCGAGCGACATAGAAAAACCAAGAGAAGGCACCAACGTCGCTATGACGCCTGTCATTCCCACAGTCCCGACGATACCGACCAGCAGCGTTTATCACGTTCTCGACCCGGCTGTCGCTGGAGCCTCCACCACTACCAATCCTACGGGACACTTATTCTCGCAGCCTGCCAGTAATTATCCTCATGGTCAGTAGAAAAAGCAGCAACTTTGAAAAATCACGATTTTTAATGCAAAAACTAGAATTCTCCGAAATACCACCTGGTGGAAAGTTTCGAGAATATGACGAGCGTTTCCCGGGCAAACTTTGAACTGCATTTCTGAGTTAGTTGTTTTTCAGAACCTGTAGGGATTTAAATCGAATTTTCACCAACTAAATCTCCATGAAATTCAATTAACTCTCCACCATTCTCTTTGGCTTGAAAAAACGAAAAGATTCATCCACTCAAAAGTCAAATTAGTGCTCTCAGAACGATTTTACGAACAAGAAACTCGTGTGGTGATTTCGATTTTTGTGATTTCACAAAATTTCACTCAATCACTTTGGACCAACGTGTATCGAGATATCTAATCTCTAGTGAAACTTCAAGGCACATGGGTGTGTCGATTTCGAGATAAAAACGACCACTTAACTCTTAACATTGAAAAAAAATAGATTTTAAAATTTCGGTAACGCTCATCGAAACTTTCAGTTGGAGGAGCGACGAGCGGATACCAAGATACACCGAGCATCCCCGGCATGCCGACGGTGCCTCCACTGCCGCCACTGCCAGTGGAAATGAGTGTGCCTATGGGGCCCGTAATAAGTCACAATCCGCAGCAAAATTACGACCCCTCGATACCGAGTGTAATTCCCGGGATGACGTCGTACCTCGCACCGGAGCCTCCGATGGTGACGACGCCGATAGAATTGCCGGGAATGCCGCCGATAACAGTGAGCGCGAGCCTTCCACAAACCGCCGCCTTCTACTCTCCGATGCTGCAGCAACAGCAGCAACACCAGCAGCATAATCAATTGCCTCCAACAGGCAACACGAATCCCTTAGCGACTCCCACTCCGGCGCAATAGCCGAATGGATTAAATCTTCCAACGGGGTCGTCGACACGAATAAAACTTTATACCGCTTCAGCTCGTCGTAACAATCGATCCGCCTCGATAAATCATTCTTATATATTATCACGGAGATTTTTCACAGTTCATTGTGATGGAAAAGGCAAGCACGTTCTCAGACATACAACAATTGTTTCTCGTACGAGTCAGAGAATCGAAAGTCTCGCTGTACTGTACATAGAGCTTTTCAAACTCTTTGCGAGGAAAGGCTGATTGTTCGGAAATCAATCAAAAGAGTTTAAAAAAAAACACACACACACAAAATAAACAAATAAAATAAAAACTTTGACAATTATTTCAAGAAATCAATTTTTATTAGAGCTCGAGAGTCGACAACGAGAACGCGTCACCGATTCTCTTTTTTACCCATTCAGTGCGGAAAAAAACGACCAGCCTCGTTATTTTAATCCCTTTATTTTATTTTGCTCCCTTATTCTTTCTGCCCACAGCACACGGAAGCGATGGCGCTGGAAATACTGTTACACTTTGGGAAAATATTATCACAGGTGTGTCCTTTGTTACATAACTCGTAAAAAATTGTATTAAACCAGGCAGAGTGTTCAGGACGTGCGCTATTCCAGTATTAAGCGCACTCGTGAGATGAATGAATTATCAAGAAGCTTGGGGGCACGATTTAGAGCATCTCAGTGAACATGGCAAAGAGTTTCGAAAGTACATGGGTTAGAAATATAAGTACAGCGATGTGAGATCTATTGTTTCATTACCCGATTACATTGACTCTGTAATCAATAAATCTGTACAGCGACTTGAACAAAAAATCGAATGCTCCATTTTTTTTTCGAATTCTTCATTTCCAGATTTTTTTAACTCTTCGAATGCACACTCCCCATAAGTGCATGGGGTCAATCTGACCCGAGGCGCATTTTCCGACTCGTTGCATTCCGGTAAATATGGATTTCCGATAAAAATAAAAATAAAATGACAAATCATTCGCTCCAAATGCCAAATAATCGGTGACAGAAAAATTTTCGGGTCAAAACGACCCAGTATGCACTCAAAAGGTTATAAACCTCGAAAGTCTAGTCCGAACGTTCTGGGAGTTGATATGATTGACACAAGGACGTCTCTGGAAGTTCAAGCCGGTCCAAATGTCTGGAAAGCAAGAGCAATACTTGGGAATCTTGGAAAACGAGGAACAAGCATTTTTTTTTAGTTTTGTCACATTCCAGACACGGTTCTTGTTCAGGAGCCACTCGTCGCCTTTTTTTAAGGATGTTAAGGGAATTTTTTAGAAAAATAGACTGAAGGTTCGGAAATTAGAAACATTGGAGGAAAAATTATAAATTCAAGACAATCGAATATTTTCCCAATTGTTTATTGTAGACATTATATTTATAGCACAAGGAAGTGCATCCCCCGGACTTAATTTCACGTGTGACTACTCGACTTTCTTCCGTTGTTTTCTATGAATTACAAACAAATTACAAATGAGTCCTGACGGACGCTTCGAACTGACAGCCCCTCAGGTCGATCGTAATTTTTGGGTTATTTTGCTGGTTTTTTTATATTATAATTTCTGTGTCACCCAATTCCTCGTCCGTGGGTAGAACGACTTTGTCCGGATGGACGTACCAGGGATCGATAGCCGGCAATCCTAATTGCTCTCTGCGTCGGAGCTCCAGGTACGCTTCTCGCTGGGCCCATTCAAGATTTCTGGCATCAGGGGCAAAGAGGAGGTAGGTACCGCCGATAACAAGACACAGAGAAATGGACATGAAGGACGTTACGTGCATGGCGACTCTGTCGATGAAAGGGTCGATCGTGCTGTATCCGAAGGAAACCCAATTTTTCTTTTTATTGTCCGATGCACATGTGTTGCCATCCTGAACTGTTTTCTTTCTCGAGGAAGTGTTTATGTTTCTACGTCCTTTTGCAGCCGATCGGAGGAGAGAACTGCCCAGAGAACGAACTGCACCCAGACGCATAAGAGCTGCCATTCTGAGCAGAGAAATCAACGGAATGGCTGCATTAAAGCGCTGCTTTTATTTTTATTAAGTTTTCTTTCAATGTTATGAAACTTTAGCTCACGTTAAGTTTTCGTCCGACCTTTCCCTTCCTCCTTTTCACCTCCCACTTCGTAATTTACAATATATAACCTACAAACGTTTTATATATTTTTTCAAGCTCTCGTCTGCTTCTTCGATTAATCGAAACGACGACGACGACATGAGAATCGATACATCGATTGCGTATATATATATATCTATACGCCGCGCGGCGCGATAACGCGCTTCTTTATCATCGTAGAGCGTAGAACGTTTTTCTCCACACCGCGCTTCACACACGTTCGCAATGGTTTTCATGAAGAACAAGAGCATCCGGTGCTTTTGAAAGAGGCTGGAAGTGTGTGTTGCTTTCTCACAAATCAACTCAAATATGGCGGATGCCAAGGTGAGTTTGTCACGTGGAATAAAGCCGAAAAGTGTTAGCCGATTCGGTTTGCACAGTAATAACAGATGCAGGATAAATCCATTTTTTCTTGCAGTTAACGAGAGCGTTGAAAGATCTCCAGAACCGTATTCAAACCTCTGGGAAAAATGAGCGGCGCGAAATATTCGAGAATGTCATTAACGTGTTGTCAAGTCGGGGTAAGTCGAATTACAACAACATTAAAATACGAAAAACCAATTTTGTTTACAACTTCTATGTTTTAATTTATAATCTTTTCGTGCTCAATTACAATTTTCGTCAATGGCATGCATTCTTCTTCATAATATAACCTTAAACCATCAGCTATCAATGACAAAATACTCGGGGGCATCTGTAAGATTGCATCAATCACTTTGCATCGATACAAAGACACAGCTTCCCAATCTTACGTGAAAGGTCTGATTGTTGCTATGGTCAAAGAATATCCTGAAGCAGTTGTCAAGCATTTAGCTGCCATTTGTACGGAGCAAGCGGCGTGGCACAAAAACGTAGTACCAACGTGAGTTTTTCTTCCGATTCATTCGCTTTAAGTTTCCATCTCCATCACAGTGCAGAAAAATCATGAATTTGCCTAAAAAAAGCACGTGCTACGTTTTTCACCAACAACATGCAGAAAAATCGATTTTTTATCAAACGTAATTCCTTGTAGTAAAAATACAGCCTTGAGTGCTTACTTGGCACTAAAATGGTCGACGCTGCTCGTCCAACACGCAGCAGGCAGGGGCTCTTTATCGCTGAAAGACGAATTACCAAAAGTTATCGAGGCTCAAGCGAATCTGAGCGCAGCTGCGGTTGCCTCCACGGATAAAAAGCTGAAAAAAAAAGTTTATTCGTTGTTGAGTCATCAGTGGGAAGTCTCGCAAAAAATTTACGAACGATATGTCGAAGTATTGAGCAGCCTGGAAGCCAGCAACGGAGTCATAGTGCTCGCGAGTTTGCTCTTGAGATACCTGATTATCATCGACAAGGAAAAGCTCGCCGACACGTTCAAAGTAAGCGATGCTCTAGGGGGAATTTCATAGATTTTGAGAGTAACGTTCGAATGTTTCCTGAATATTTCGTATCGCCGTTTTTGCGAGAAATTGCTCCAAATTTTTTTTGGAAAATTACTATCGTTGAAAAAAAAGACGGCCACAAAATAATAATCCCATGAACTACGATTGCGAAAATCTCCTGTTATCATCGATAATCGTTGCTCGGATGATTTTTTGAGGAATCTTTTTAATTTCATATTTTTTTTTTTTTTCTTCGTTTTTTTTTTCATATTCGAAGACTTTCCCCAATAAATGGAACGTTGTCAATTTATTATTGATAAAAAAACGTTTCATAAAAATTTGGAGCAATTTTTCACAGAAGCCGCGAGTATTCGATTTTTTTCTCCCGCGAAGAAAAGTTGACGGACAGAAAAGAAACGAAAGGGTTTTTTCCACAGGTTAAAATTCTGGATTCGTTCATAAAGGTGACGATAAGTTGTAAGAAAATGCCACAGTTGTACGTGTTGGAAGCTGCAGAGACATTTATTTGGCGCCTGACACACGATGATTTCAAAAATCAATTATTGCCAGCGTTGCAAAAAGCCATGTTACGAAATCCGGAAATAATCATAGATTCGGTGGCCCACATCCTGAGCGGTCTCAGCCTCGACCTCAGTCGGTACAGCGAAGAAATCAGTAAAGGATTGTTCGCGAATCTTCATTCGAAAGACGATTCCGTGCGAGAAGCGGCAGCCGACGCGTGTCGACGGTTGGCGCTTCAGTGTTCGGACACGAGCGCCCTTGAGAAACTGCTCTCATCGTTATTCGCGGTGTTTCACGGCTCGGAGGGAAAGCTGACGATGGTTACGCACAAAATCTCCGTTTTACAAGGAGCTGGCAACCTGAGTTACAACGCTGCATCGGGAAGCGGAGTCCAGACGATAGCGGAAGTTGCTTGCGGGCATTTTATCAAAGTTCTCGAAACGGAAGTGCACGAGAAGACGCTTATCCATGCTCTTGAAATGATGACACTGTGGTGCGCTAAATTCGTAAATCAAGTACCGAAGAGCGTGATCGAGACGTTCAAGAAAGGCATGGCAGCCAAGAGCTCGACGGCGGGAGTGAGAACCGCTTACATAAAGCTTATAATGTCGGTCAACGTGATATCGCACTCGGCGACGTTATCGCCGATCCTGAGCCAAGCGATAACCCGAGCGATGCAGCAATCGGCCCAGCCGCCGGTGGTAACGGAAGGTTTGGTCGCTGCCCATTTGCTCTTGAAACTGGTGATCGCGGGCGAGGTTGAGAACGACAAGCAGAACGTTCTCTGGAGCGCGATCGACGAGCAGATCTTTTTCGCGGATAAATTCTTAGCGACGTGCCCCGACGACATTCTTTACAATCTGATGCAATTTAGCGAGAAACTGATTGTCGAATACGCCGATCGGCTGAACGAGAAGGCCCTGAACGGCGTGCACCGCGCGATAATCGCTTGCGTGACAGCTCCGAAGTCATCGACTCGTCGCCGCTGTGCTCCGCTGGCAAAAAAGTTGCTCACGGGGCTCGGCACTTACGAACCTGCGCAAGCGTTGCTTCTGGAATTCAACCGATTCCTCGAAAACGCAAAGATCCACGAAGGCGACCGAGAGACCAAGGACGAGGGTCTCTCCAACGGAGAAGTCACCGGACGATCATTGGCCGACGGTTTGCTCGCTGTGACTTCCGGTTCGTTTCTCTTCGACCAACCGGCTCTCCGTCTCGTTGCCGACGCCTTGATACCCGCGCATCATCCCGCGATCGTCAAGGCCGTGCCGAATCTATGGTCCAAAATCGTGAAAAACTTTGGACTCACATCCCGCGACTTTCTCGTCCGTTGCGTCAACGAAGTGAAAACGATGTTTATAGAAAATTACCGAGCGACGCCGTCGTACGAGCTCGCGCTCGGCACGATCGTCTCTCTGGCTCCGGACCTCGTGCTCGGCTCCCTCGTCGCCAACGTAACGAGCAAACTCAACGATCCGGAGATCCTCCGGGTCACCAAGGACGAGTATTTCACGTATCTCACTCCGGACGGCGAACTTTACGACAAGAGCGTAATCCCGGGCAACGACGAGAACGACATTCTCAACTCGATGAACATGAAGCGCGAGAGCAAAGTTTACTCGTTCAAGGAACAGCAGGAGGAACTACAGCTGCGGCGAGAATTGTACGAGAAAAGAAAACGCGAGGGAAAAATCAAGGAGCCGAAACTCACGGCGAAGCAGGAAGAAGCTCTGAAAAGTCAAATCGCACGTGAGAACGCGATAAGAAAAAGATTGCGAGAGTTTCAGTCGAAAATAACGATCGCGGTGTCGATGGTCAAGGCAGCGACGCTCGGTGACAAATTCCGTTTGTCATTTTATCTCAAAGACTTGTTACCTCCGATCCTGAAAAATCTCGTTTCTCCTCTCGCAGCCCCGACCATGTCCCAGCTGTACATCGATCTCGGGCGAATCGTTGAGATAACGAGAGATCGAGGCTTGAACGAGCTCGTGGCGCACGTCACGCTGAGGCAATTGGAGCCCCAGTGCGACCTGGACGCCGCTTGGGAGGACGAGGAGCTCGAAAAGGCCATTTCACGCACTTTGAATCTTCTGCACAACTGCACCGTGCGCCAGAAACATTTATTAATCGCCCCGGCATTCTGCTACGTCTTTCCCTTCGTGATGAAAACTTTGCTGACCTGGAAAGACGAAGGAATGATCAGCGAGGGTCTCCAGATCGTCCAGGAGCATGCGAAGCAGCGCGGGGATCCCAGCGACTTCGAAGACCCTCGACACCCGCGGTTATTGCCGAGGAAACAAATGTTCGACTTGCTAATCGAGCTCATGAGCTCAACGACCGGAAGAATTCAATCGCACGCGGTTGCGACTTTCCTCGATGTCGCGCGATCAGGCAGTGGCACTGCGGATTGCGCGACAGCGACCGGCGACGAAATCGACTCGTTGATGGGCGCTCTGCAGAATAATTTGCCAGCAGTCCGCGACGCAGCTCTTCGGGCTCTGATGATAATCAAGCTCGCGTTTCCCTCGGAGAAGGAAGATTACGAGCAATTGTTACGCCTCACTCGTCGCGTCTGGATCGCCAAGTTTGACACGAGCGATGAAAACAAAGTTTTAGCGGACGAGCTTTGGGAAGCTTCCGGTTTCGTGGCCAGTCCAGAAATCCTCTGCGACGAGTTGATCCAAGACGTGGCACATCCCGTGGAGTCGGTGCAGCAATCCGCGGCTTTAGCGATGGCCCAGTTACTCACGAGCGCGCCTGAGCTTATGCCTGGAATCCTGGACCAGCTGCTGCAGCTTTATCAAGAAAAACTAGCGATGATACCGCCGAAGTTGAACGATTTTGGGCGAGTCGTCGAGCAGCCAATCGACACGTGGGGTCCACGACGCGGAGTGGCTTTGGCGCTGGCGCAATTAGCGCCGCTGTTAACGCCCGAGACGATCAATCGGCTGGTGCAATTTTTCGTATCAACGGGCCTCGGGGATCGCAACACCGCCGTGCGGACGGAAATGCTCGTAGCGGCTGTCGCAGCGGTCGATTATCATGGCAAAGCAAACATCACGTCGTTGTTACCAGTTTTTGAAAATTTCATGGACAAAGCACCCAAGATCGGGAGCTTTGATTCGATAAAACAATCTGTCGTTATATTGATGGGCTCTCTGGCGAGGCATTTGGAGAAAGACGATCCTCGCATAAAGCCGATCGTCATGAGATTGATCGCTGCTTTGTCGACGCCTTCGCAGCAAGTCCAAGAAGCTGTGGCGAACTGTCTGCCTCATCTGGTGCCTTCGATAAAGGAAGACGCGCCCAGAATCGTCGACAATCTCATGGACCAGCTTCTCAAGTCTGACAAATACGGCGAGCGTAAAGGAGCAGCTTATGGGCTTGCGGGCTTGATAAAAGGCATGGGAATCCTCGCGCTCAAGCAGCTCGACATAATGACGACGTTGACGAACGCGATACAGGACAAAAAAAATTACCGTCATCGAGAAGGCGCGCTCTTTGCATTTGAGATGCTGTGCACGATGCTCGGGAGACTCTTCGAGCCTTACATCGTCCACGTGCTGCCCCATTTGCTGCTGTGCTTCGGAGACTCGAGCCAGTACGTGCGAGCGGCAACCGATGACACAGCACGCGTGGTAATGAGCAAACTATCGGCTCACGGCGTCAAGCTCGTTCTGCCGAGTCTCCTCGCCGCCCTGGAAGAAGACTCCTGGAGAACAAAGACCGGTTCCGTCGAATTGCTCGGCGCAATGGCCTACTGCGCACCGAAACAATTGAGCAGCTGTTTGCCGAGCATCGTGCCGAAGCTGATCGAAGTTCTGAGCGATTCGCACACCAAAGTCCAGGAGGCAGGAGCCGAGGCTCTCAAAGTGATTGGGAGCGTCATCAGGAACCCCGAGATCCAAGCGATCGTGCCCGTTCTTTTGAAAGCGCTGCAGGACCCATCGAGAAAGACAGCGACGTGTCTACAAACTCTGCTCGACACGCAATTCGTACATTTCATCGATGCGCCCTCGTTGGCCTTGATAATGCCGGTGGTGCAACGAGCCTTCATGGATCGTTCGACCGAGACGAGAAAAATGGCAGCCCAGATAATCGGAAACATGTATTCGTTGACCGATCAAAAAGATTTGACTCCGTACTTACCAACTATCATTCCAGGCCTGAAGACCAGCTTGCTGGACCCGGTGCCGGAAGTTCGGAGCGTATCGGCACGTGCCCTCGGCGCCATGGTCCGAGGAATGGGAGAATCGAGTTTCGAGGACCTGTTGCCCTGGCTCATGCAGACTCTGACCTCGGAAACGAGCAGCGTCGACAGGTCCGGAGCGGCTCAAGGATTGTCCGAAGTCGTGCGGGGCCTGGGAGTCGAAAAGCTGCACAAACTCATGCCAGAGATAATCAGCACGGCCGAGCGGACCGATATTGCTCCGCACGTAAAAGACGGTTACATAATGATGTTTATATACATGCCAAGTGCCTTTACGAAGGAATTCACGCCTTACATAGGACAGATAATAAACCCGATACTGAAAGCGCTAGCGGACGAGAACGAGTACGTGAGAGAAACGGCATTGCGTGCTGGCCAGAGGATCGTAACTTTGTACGCAGACACAGCGATAATGCTTTTGTTGCCGGAGCTAGAAAAAGGGCTTTTCGACGACAATTGGCGGATCAGATACTCGTCGGTGCAATTATTGGGTGACCTGCTGTACCACATTTCCGGTGTGTCCGGAAAAATGTCGACGGAGACTGCCAGCGAGGACGACAACTTTGGTACCGAGCAGTCTCACTTCGCGATCATCAACGCGCTCGGTGGAGAGCGAAGAAATCGTGTGCTCGCTGGTCTCTACATGGGCCGCTCCGACGTCGCTCTCATGGTGCGACAAGCCGCGCTCCACGTTTGGAAAGTCGTTGTCACCAACACTCCAAGAACGCTCCGAGAAATTCTTCCCACTTTGTTCTCTCTGCTGCTCGGTTGTCTGGCAAGCACGAGCTACGACAAGCGTCAAGTTGCTGCGCGAACTCTTGGCGATCTCGTGAGAAAACTCGGCGAGCGAGTTCTGCCCGAAATCATTCCGATTCTCGAGCGAGGCTTGCAGAGCGACCAAGCGGATCAGCGTCAAGGAGTCTGCATCGGACTCTCGGAAATCATGGCCAGCACCAGCAAAGACATGGTTCTCACTTTTGTCAACAGCCTCGTTCCTACCGTCAGGAAAGCCCTCTGCGATCCTTTGCCCGAAGTCAGACAAGCCGCTGCCAAAACTTTCGACAGTTTACACTCGACCGTCGGCGTCCGGGCACTCGACGATATCCTTCCGGCTATGCTCACCCAATTGAACTCTCCTGATCAAGCCGAAGCGGAAAACACACTCGATGGCTTGCGCCAAGTTATGGCCATCAAGTCCCGCGTCGTATTGCCCTATCTCGTGCCTCAGCTGACCAGCCAGCCCGTCAACACGAAAGCTCTCTCGATATTGGCGAGCGTTGCTGGCGAGGCACTCACCAGATTTTTACACAAAATTTTGCCCGCACTGCTCACCGCGCTCTCCAGCGCTCAGGGAACTCCCAACGAAGCCCAGGAGCTCGAGTACTGCCAAGCTGTCATACTTTCCATAACTGACGAGGTCGGCGTCAGAACAGTCATGGACCAATTGATGGACGCGACCAAAGCGGACGACGTGTCTCGACGACGCAGCGCGGCGACGCTCCTGTGCGCTTTTTGCAGGGACACGCGCGCCGATTACAGCCAATACGTGCCGCAGTTGTTGCGCGGTCTTTTGCACCTTTTTACCGACGACGACAAAGAAGTTTTGCAGAAAAGCTGGGAAGCTCTTACCGCGGTGACGAAAACTCTCGGCTCCGACCAACAGATCGCCCACGTTCAAGACATTCGACAAGCCGTTCGTTTCGCCGTCTCGGATCTCAAGGGACAAGAGTTACTTCCAGGCTTTTGTTTGCCCAAAGGCATCACACCGATCCTGCCCATTTTCCGCGAAGCCATTCTCAACGGCATGCCCGAAGCCAAAGAACAAGCTGCTCAGGGTCTCGGCGAAGTCATCAAACTAACCAGCGCCAACGCTCTCCAACCCAGCGTCGTCCACATCACCGGACCTCTCATTCGCATCCTCGGAGATCGTTTCAACTGGAGCGTCAAGGCCGCCGTCCTCGAAACCCTCGCCATTCTCCTCGGCAAAGTCGGCGTCATGCTCAAACAATTCTTACCACAGTTGCAAACGACTTTCCTCAAGGCTCTCAACGACAGCAATCGCCAAGTGAGACTCAAGGCTGCTTACGCACTTAGCAACCTCATCGTAATTCACACTCGGGCCGATCCTCTATTCGCCGAGCTCCACACAGGCATCAAGACCTCCGATGATTCTGCCATCCGAGAAACCATGCTCCAGGCACTCCGAGGAGTCCTCACACCCGCCGGTGACAAAATGACCGAACCGATGAGAAAACAAGTTTTCGTTACTTTGGGCTCGATGCTCGGACACTCCGATGACGTCACCAGGACCGCCGTCGCTGGATGCTACGGCGCTCTCCTCCGATGGTTAAGCCCCGAACAACTCGTCAACGCTTTCAATGACAATCTTCTTTGCAACGACGTCAACGCCGACTGGATGCTCAGGCACGGACGCTCCGCTGCCCTTTTCGTCCTTCTCAAAGAATCCCCAGCCACCATTTACACCGCCAACGAAGAGGAACGTCTCTGCAAAGTTATTCTCTCCTACCTCGCTGCCGACCGCGTACAAATCGTCATGAACGGCCTCCGAGCCTGTGGATACCTTTTCCAATATCTCATGATGGAAAATCTTCCCATTCCACAAATAATTCTCACTCCTTTCGTACGCTCCATGAACAACAACAACAACGACGTCAAACAACTCTTGGCCAGGGTTTGCACTCACATCGCCAGAAATATACCAGCCAATAAAATGTCGCCCGAACTACTCAAGGCTCTCATACCCATGCTGGTCAATGGTACCAAGGAGAAAAATGGATACGTCAAAGCCAACAGCGAGTTGGCTCTCATCGCGGTTCTCCGACTCAAACAGGGCGACGAGGAACAACAAGTGAGTTTTTCCTTTTTTCTTTATTCTACAAACAAAATTCGTAAATACTAAATCGTAAAATTATTAATAATAATAGAAATAATAATTAGTAAGTTAGTAATTAGTGATTAGTAATTGGTATTAATATTAGCATCAGTAATAATAAATTAGTTAAATTATTAGTAATAAAACTTTATTGAAAATTTCAAAATATCGTAAAATTCGTGTTTACAAATAATTTTCACAACTTTTCTGCTAAGTAAATAGGGAGGACAGACTTATACGCAATATATTAGAAAATTCAGAAAAATCAAAGCGGTTAGACAATTTTTCGAAAAACCCCAGATTTTTGTAAAATTTGAAAAAATCATTAAATTTAAACCGTTCAACCGATATTTTGCAAATTCAATACCAACCTTTCTATCGTGATACTCCTTTAGTGAAAAAAAAATTAACCATGAATCTCAAAGATTGCGAAAGTTAGAGACTTTTTTTTGACTATTTCAAAATTTCGTAAAATTCGTATTTTTATTTGGCAATTCCGACAACGTTCTCAGAGAATTAAAAATTTTCTCGATTTTGTTTGCATTTTTGTTCCCTCCTCAAAGTCTCGAAGCATCGACACTCGTGAAAATGTTTATTTTCGTATTTCTGCAGCGCTGCATGGCGCTCCTGGACGTTGGAGCACGAGAGTCGCTGTCGGACGTCGTGAGCAAAGTTCTCCGGAAGGTGCTGTCGCAGCCAGAGGGAAAAATAGAAGAGTTGGACGACACGTTACTCACGTGAGAAACATTTCGCTTCTCGAGGCTCAAAAATCGACATTTCCCATCCCTTTCCCTTCGTCGTTATTCCGGCTATTTTTCAAAATCTCGCAGCAGACTCGTACGTAGCGATAAGAAAAATGAAACGCCAGAGTCTCGAGCCACAGAAACGTACGAAATCGTTAGTTTGACCGTTTATCTCGAGGAGCACTCACCAAGCGCGATTCGCGTAAGCAATTTAAGAAGATTATCAAATCCAGCACGTAGTTCCGAGCATCAGCGCGATGAGACTAACGAAACGATGAAATTTCGCGATCAGAGAAAAGAAAATCGAAACAACGATGACAGTTCGCCTCGGCCGAGCTGCGGAGACTCGAGCAACGATAAAAAAATTCACACTTCAGCCAAATCCCACGACGAAACGAGCTGCAAAGATCCTTTCGTCAACTGGTTTTATCGAAGAAAAATAAGGAGCAACGGGGAACGTAGAGTTTCGAGAATTTTCAATAATAACCTCACTTGTTATCGGCTCAATGTTTTTAGTCAATTGTCGTACTTGCTCATCCCAAAGCGCAATGATTATTCGTGTCTTGAAATATCGATCGCACTCGTGTCGTCGAGCTCATCGACTCACTCCCGAACAGCTCGATAATATTCGTTCTTTATCGTCTCTCACGATTATCCAATTCTTTCCTTACACAACAGGCGTGACTCGCATCCCTTTCCCATTATTTTCTCTCCTCCCCCAGCATTTATTTTCTTCCTTTTTTTCTCAAACGCCTTTGTACTTTTATAACGATGTATAATACGCGATCATGATTATTCGACCGAGCGATACGGCTGCGCGCTGGTGTAATGAAGGCAAATGCACGCGGAATCGGAAAAGAAGCCGAACGTTCAGAAACAATCGCGACGTTGTAATCCTGAAAAGTCCTAGTCCAATTTCCTGTTTACCTTCACGAGCCTCGGGGCTGAGAACGAACGTTTCTTCACGATTAACCCATGTAATTCATTTACATCGTTCAGTGTTTAATTAAAGAAACAAAATTCATCGCAGTTTTCTCTCTCTCTCTCTGTTTTTCTGTCTGTGCAAGTTTTTACATGATAAATGAGGAGCATGCGGTTCCAATGTCGTTTGTCTGGGAGCCATGGGCACTGCCAACACACAAATCCTGGTTTTCCTTCCCTCGTTAACTCTCCGTATCCGATTTAATCGTCGAACTGTATTGTCTTTCAGTGTTTCTCGTAAAACCTTTGTAACTTGCGATTATGAAAGAGAAAAAAACGTAAACGACACTCAAGAAGATGAAAAAACACTAGAAATTCAAGAAAACTCAACAAATATGTTTATCATCGTCATTGTAACGAGACTAAGTTTGTTAGTTATGTATGAATGGAGATATGTGATATGAATATCATTAAAAGAATTGATGATCTAGCACATCACGAGATTTTATTTCTTTCGATTACTTTTGCCAACAATTAACGTTCCAGCATTTTTTAGCCTCTGCAATTTTTACTTGTGCTTGCCACATGGAATATTTTTCAATCCTTATTATCCAAGTTTCGCACACTTGCCACATTTTTCACATTCCAGCAGAGAACGTTCTCATTTAGATCCGAAATGCACGTGAACGGAATTTCCCGAATTTCTCCCGCTTTTCGTATCGATTACCATGAAATAACAATGATCGAAAAGAATTTTTATGCATCACCTAGTGCAGGCACTCTTTCTATAGATTCAAAAATATTTTCCTGAATTTTTTTCGATTTTTTTTACGCGTCCAAGTACGGCAAAAAACGGTAGGACGCCCCAGACCCGTGTGTGTCCACGCGGAGCGTTAAACCTTTCAAATTCAAACACGGAACCAACTTTCTTCGTCACAAAAATTCGTCAACACAGGAAATGTGTTTGAAAGAGTGCAAAAGCGTTCGAGTCCGAAAAAGAAAAACTGCTAAACTTGTATTTTTGTTTTTGCAGTGAAAATGCAACAAGTTGGAGTGAATTTGAATGAGGCAAAACGTTGAGGAACGCGTTGTGGAAATTGTAGGATTTGTGGGACATCGTTAAAAATTTCATGACACCGTCAGCAAAAGTTCGGATCGGTTTCGAGTGACTGATAAATCTATTGAGGTAGAAATAAATTTTCTGTCTATCGATACTTTGCGCCTCATTAGTGTGTGAGGCCAATTGGTGTCGCGAGTAAATTTACCCCCTGTCCTCAAAAGGACTACGAGCCTATCGTAATCTCTATCTACGGCTCGAGGAGTTTAGTAATCGGGTCAAAGCAAAGGAGCCAGGGGGACCCCCTACTGTCAACGAATAATCGCCCTATTCATCATATTTTTGCCTGTTGCTTAGTGCGAAACGAAGAGTGTGACGAATTTCCTTCCCTGTCTGTCCCTGTGTATATATATATAAATATGCAGTTTTGTCTATTCATTCATGGGCGAGCCTTCGTCGCTCCTTTGCCGATCGACGGCGGCAAGCATTTAAGGAGATCACGGTACGAACGGTCAAGGGCTTATTTGTGAAATGGATAGCCACACCGCTCGCAGTTTGACACGCTGTAACGCCACCTGAAACATGCTAAGGAATAACGAGCGGAGACAGACGAGCTGGCTGCTTCACCTTCCAGACTCGTTGTTATACTCAAACCCCATCAAATTGGATATACTTCAATATTGACCATATCGACTAACCTTTGCCCTATGAAGGTTCCGTGTAATGAGACGATTTCACTTTCTTAGTGCGCACATTACCCATCGAAATTAACGAAACTAAATATTTCTCCAAATAAAAATCATTCTCGAAAACTCGACGATCGAATTTCGAATTTGTGTCCAAATCTTTTACTTTTTTCATCATTTTTTCGCGGAAATAGATTTCGAAAAAATGTTCAATTTTGAGAGCATCGTCGCTGCTGCTCCAACTGGCTGAAAAATATATTCTTTAACGACTTTATTTAGGGTTTTTTCTAAATTTTGTATAAGCGTTCTCGGCACCAAAACTGACAGTTGTCTCCTATGAAGAAAAATTGTCTGACGTTTAGAATTCGAGATATTTAATTCCTCAACTTTTCCCTTCTAAACGCATGTAAATTGGAGTCACGTTTTGTTCAAAAGTTGCAAGAAAAGAAAAGCAAAAGAAACGCGAATTCAATTTACACGAGTTTAGATGGGAAGATTAAAAAATTGGAAATGAAATATCTCAAATTCTAAACGTCAGAAAATATGTCTTCACAGGAGGAAACTCGTAGTTTTGGTGCCAAGAACGTTTTATACAAAATTTTGAAAGATCCTTGAATATAGTCGTTTTGTGTGATTTGTTAAATTGTGGATAAAAATCTTGAGAAATGAAATCTTTGGTTTGGCGGACTTTCAAACCGCATTTTCGTCTTTCTTTTGCTTCCAGTAGCTCGAATCTCGAAGGAAACCTTTCTCTGAAATTATTCGATAACCATGTGGTAAAAAATGTGTAAAAAAATTGTGTTTCTCTGCTTGATGCCAAATGATGTTATCACCAAATTTGATAAAATCCTGATTATTCTGACATCGTGATCCGACCTCCTCAATGAGACTTTTTTCCTCAACTTTATCGAATTATTCGTCTAATTGATGAAAATATTTTTTTATCAACTCGAACGTTGAATAAATCAAGATTCTTGTTGACTGAGTAATTTTGCGAGTATTGAATAAAATAAAGGAGTGGACAGAAGTGTCGGATCGGAAGATTGACAATTGCGAAGGTTGACAACGTGGCATATGCGCAGGGCTGAGAGAAAAGAGAAGAGTGGTCAAAGAGACCGAAGCCCACGCGCGGACTCTGAGAGGAAAGACAGCGCTCGCGTTCGCGAAACCTCCGGAAGTGCCTCTTTTACGCGTTATTCGTGATCGCGTGAAATTATCGCGGCTTGTTGTTGCGAATTCACAAACGATGCAACACCGGAAACAGACACACACGCCCGTAGACACACACACACGCGTGCGCAGATATATTTCTTCTTATCTTCAGATCCGCACTCTCCTCTTTCTTTCTTTCTCTCCTACTGCAATCAACCTCGTTGTCGTTTGTATTTTTTTTATTCCAATGACGACAGAAGCTCAACTCGTCGCTCCCCCGGTAGGATAAGAACTCTCGGTGTTGTATAATTAACGCTCGACGTCACTTCGGGTGGTCTTTTCCAACACGTGTTACGCGCTCGCGCGCATTATTTCTCTCTTGTTATTCCTCCTGCGCGATATTTCGCGGTCCCTGCACTTCCTGCACCGCCTTTTTTTCTTCTTCCTTGACATATTGTTCAAACAGAGCCCAGTCGATAAGCCTCGCGACGTGGTACGTAGAGATAGGGTTCGTAAAAAGGGATGTCAAAATACACACGACGGTTCTGGGAAGAATTTCCAGTTCCCTTCGATCTTTCCAGCCTCCAGAGAGCGAGAAAGTTCCATGGAAATGCAAAGATTCGTTCACAGAGAGAACAATTTGCTACCGCACAAAGAGAATAGCCCACGCAATTTTATGAGCTTTCACCAAATGTAGAAGTCGAGATATACTTTTTTAGAAAAATCACTATTTTCAGTAGTTTCTCATAAGAGCGTGTGCCTTTTCTATTTTCTATTTTCTATTTTCAACGTCAAATATTCCGATTTCTAGATGGTGAAGCCTCATAAAACTTTGCATACACTTTTATGCAACATCGAAGAAGCTTTATTTAGTTTTTCAAAAGAATCGACTGTAACATTTATTCGGAATTTTGTTTATTACATAAGAAATACAAATTACCTCGGACAATCTTGGATTTAGAGTTCTTTAGTCAATTTGCAGCAACTTTTTTTTTAATGAACTTTGGCTCGCAAACCATTTTGTACGTAAGTCAAACTGAAAAGAAAAATTTAGAATTTACCGTCGCAATGCAACATCGTTGCATCTGCCAAAAATCATGAGTTTGTACGAAAAAAAAACTATCTCGCTTGGAAAAATTTCGCAGCACAAGATGCGAATGTTTTTGAAGAAAATTTTTCATGGACGTTTTTTTCGATCGCGATGCGAGCGAAAAGGAGGGAAAAACAGAGACGCGTCAACAGGTCGCAGAGACCAGAACACCCTCGAGCTGGCTCTTGGGATAGAGAAAAAATCAAACGAGTCTTCTCTGCCTGAGAGTCGTCTGCCCCCGCCGTTGCGAGAGTCCTGTTTTTCGTGCTCCAATAAAATATGGAGAAAAATCATGTGGATCGGTGAAGAAGACGCGAAAATAAACAACCAGACGGAAGCAACGTTTACATTTTTCTCGAAAAAAGAAAAAAACTTGTCTTAAGGATCTCTCAAGAGGAGAAGGACGAGAATCATGCGAGCGAACGAGATAAGGGTCGCGGGGAAAAGTTGGATAAAGAATAAACTCGGTATCATCGTCACGGATCTGTTTGTGTATGTGCGCAAGAAAAGAAGTGGAAGAAATTTATTTAGAATATTCTTCTCGCGCTGTTTTCTTCATTTTCTGTATTTAATAAGCGGGAAATTTGACAGGAGGCAAAAACAGCTTAATGTTTGGGTCACCCGAGTCCTGAAACAACAAATCTTTCCATTGCGCTCTCGAGAGGGCTGCCAAGCTCTTGTATGACTCATTTCTCCATTTACTTTGTCCGGTTGAGTAAAAGTTTGTTTTAACGGGAGGCGACGATTCGACATTTGGCACGGGGGTTTATCTCGCTCACTCTCTCTCTCCCTCTCTCGCTATAACGTGTTAACCATATGGCTGCGGAAAAGATACGTCGCGGACGATCGCAGCTTTTCCCTCATCGCGTACACAATGCTCCATTTTTTTCTCACTTTATCTTCGCGTCCAACTCCTCCCAAAACAAGACATTTCCAGAGAACAGGAAAAGTGGTAAATCGCCATGCGGATGGACGGAAAAACGCGAGGAAAGCATGAAAAACAAAATGAACAAGTTTTTATCGTTGCAGGGAAGAAAATGGATGCCTCCTGGATTTTAGGATTCTTTCAGAATTTTGTACAATCGTTCTTGGCACCAGAACCAACAGTTTTCACCCATGAAGGAAAATTTTCTGACGTTTAGAATTCGAGAAATTTAATTTCCCATTTTTCGTTTTTCCCAACTAAAAGTTGCAAGAAAATAAAAACAAAAGAAACGCGAATTCAATTTACACGCGTTTGGATGGGAAAAATAAAAAATGGGAAATTAAATATCTCGGAATTTCTAAACGTCAGAAAATTTTTCTTCACAGGAGAAAACTCGTAGTTTTGGTGCCAAGAACGTTTTACACAAAATTTTGAAAGATCCTTGAATATAGTCGTTTCGTGTGATTCGTTAAATTGTGGATAAAAATCTTGAGAAATGAAATCTTCGGTTTGGCAGACTTTCAAACCGCATTTTCGTCTTTCTTTTGCTTCCGCAGTAGCACTCGGCGGAACCCTTTCTCCAAGAGTTTTCCTCCTGCAACGAAACGTTCTCAAATTGAGCGGATAAGTGTATGTGTGTGGAATACACAAGATTGGTCTTTTAGTATTCGCTGTCGCGTGATGTCAAACATGATCTCGCAATGCACAAGTCTTCCTTGTACTTGGCTCCTTCCCGAAAAAAGGGGTTGTTTGTGAAAGCCGCAATCTCACCCCCCGATCGCAGAGAAACACAGCTGAAAGTTTTTTCCCTACGCGCTTCAGGGTCTCGACTTTTTCCTACAAGACGATCCGAGAAAGAGAGGGAAAGGGAGAAGTAAAAAGAAGAAAATGCCGAACGCGCTTAAAGATCGGCAAGTGATTGAACGAGCGCTCGGCTGAAAAGATATATATCTATGGAAAGAGAGGGAGTTGCGCTGGTTGATCTCGCGACGAAGAGAGCGTAAATTCGGAATGTCGGAGAAAAAGAAACGAGCCGTAAAACTCATTTGTCGGCTTTCCTGCCGCTCCCTGTTGTACGCAACTTTTGTACAACTTCGTTTTCGTCTTATTTTTTTCTTCTTCTTTTTCTACTTGTCCGATTCCTTTCAGTACACGGTACAAATATTTACTACAATGTCCCTCCGAAAATCCCGTTCTCTCTCTCTTTCGCGTGTACGAAATAAACGATTTGGTGAAAGGATTCGAATTACATCGAAAATGCTGTCGCGTTACACCCAGAATCAGGGTAAACATTCGTATGACGTTGCCACGTGGTGATCCGTTCGGTACTTGATTCAATTGTCATGAGAAATTTTTCTGGCGTTTCAAGATATTCGAGTGCACACGTCCTATCAGTAAATCTTATGGGTCAATCTGACCCACAACGTTTTTCATATCGTTGTATTCCGGTAAATATGCATTTTTCCTTTTTTTTTTTGTAGAAACGTTTTTTGGAGTAACTTTTCCACAGTTTGTAGCTCTAAATTTATTTGATGACGAAATCGAAAATCGAATGCCAAATAACGTTCGTTGTCGTCCCGAACGATGGGCGACGGAAAAATTTCGGGGTCAAAATGACCCAGTGTGTACTCAAAGGGTCAAGTTTTGAATATTTCGCCAACCGATGACGAAATTTCTATTCGATTGCGTTGTCAACGATTTTTTCACGTCATAGAAATGAAAAAATCTTTAACTTTTAGAGAAAAGTTGATGATTTACGAATTGCAATGAAAATGTTTTCGTCCAATTCCCCAAGAACGATTGCCCCAACTCGAACATAATAAAGGGAAAACCTGATCGAGGATAAATTGGAGAAAAATAGAAGGACATTGTCGCGTAGACTGCGCGGAGATCGTTAAGGATTGGTTACCCGGATCGGGCACAACTGCCAAGGCGTTTTTGCCTGGACGTGATCCTGCTGCTGCTGTTGCCGCAAAGGATGCGAGCGAAGAAACGGGCCAAGACAGGTAGCCGCCGCGCCGGGAAGGAGAGAAGCTGCGAGAGTGATTGAGGGATGAGGGGGCGCACGCCGGGCAAAGAGCTGAAGAGCGACGGGGAAGCAGAAAAGAATAAAGCCGGGCGGCGGTCTCCATTGTTGTGGGTATCGCTTACAGTTAATCCGCAATCCAAAATCCACAATAATGGAGTCTTGACTGCTTGGCCCATTGGACACGAGCTGTAAGCAGTGCCCGCAACAATATATTCAATGCGCAGTGTCAAGAATACAAACAAAACGATTACAAGGAACGTAATGTTTCCGGAGACTCGGTAAAGTTTAGTAGAGACGAGAAGAAAATCATTTTCGAGAAGAAACGATCGAGGGTGAGGAAAAAATCAAAGGAAAAGCGAGTAAAGAGATGCGCAGTGTCGAGAATAACAAACAAAACGATTACAAGGAACGTAATGTTTCCGGAGACTCGGTAAAGTTTAGTAGAGACGAGAAGAAAATCATTTTCGGGAAGAAACGATCGAGGGTGAGGAAAAAATCGAAGGAAAAGCGAGTAAAGAGATGCGCAGTGTCGAGAATAACAAACAAAACGATAACAAGGAACGTTATGTTTCCGGAGACTCGGTAAAGTTTAGCAGAGACGAGAAGAAAATCATTTTCGAGGAGAAACGATCGAGGGGGAGGAAAAAATCGAAGGGAAAGCGAGTAACGATGCAGCGAGAGCCAAGAAAGTATGTAAACGCGAAATAAACGAAGATATCGTGGCCTTCAGGCAGGCTCGTTCGCTCCAGGCCCAAGAAGACTCATTGGCGAAGTGAAATAGGCAAGAAAAATGGTAGGAAATGTATATAGGAAGATAAGGAAAAGCAACGCTTGATAAATGACACGAAGAAGAGGAGAAAAAAGTGGAAGAGTTAGTAGCCGAAGACAGGGTAACAAGAATGGAGAAAAGAAGAGACATTATAATGATGATGAGGACGTCGTGAAGTAGGGGCAAGAAAAAAGATTCGTATCAGGATACTGTCGTCGGTACCGTAGTTTTTGTTATTTGTCTGCACGCGTTTAACGGACACACGAATAAGCTTTGCGGCAGGCAGGCCTTTCCTTCCGAAGCAAAACTATTAAGTTCGCGCCTGAGCTTCTTCGTGTCCTGCTCCCGGCTCCTCATAATTTATGGCACTCTCCTTGTAGATCTCCCAGACCCGATTGTCCCTCGATCACAGATTCTTCTTCACGGTGTGCTGATGTGCGGCTGAACTTGAAAAGACGATACACGGCGCCAAACCTTCGACCTCTTTTTTTTCTCAACGCTTCTCTCGCGTACAACAAATTTTTTCGAGCATTCGTGTTAACACAGCAACCGACATATGACATTCATTTAAATCCAAATCCTTCCGCATCTTTTTACACAAATATTTCGATCTATCCACTTTTTTTTCTCTTCCACACGATCCGCTTGTTTTTCAATTTTTTTTTATGGCTTCGTTTAAAAAAATAAAATAAATGACACGTCATTTTATTTTTTCTTATTGGCCCATGACAAGTTTCCATGCGGAGGATCGAATCATCCCTGAAGGTTGAGCACAATTTACCGAAAGTCCATTTTTTTCCAACTTGCAGTCTCGCACCTCGCACAATTATTTATTTAAATTTGAATTAAAAATTCAATGATTATAATTATCGTAATTATAAATTTGTGGATGTGCTAATTGACCAGCTAATGGACAGGAACCAGAAAATCGACGAGGCCAATTTTTACCAAAAAAAAAAAATTCATTCTTTAGATTGTCAGCGAAAGTTTTGACAAATTTTCCATAAAGCCAAATTTTTATATGCGAACGTTGAACCTTAACGCGTCCATTCATCGATGGCTGGAATTTCTACACTTGTCCATCACGTTTTCCATTAATTATATTCGTTTAAAATCGTCTCGAGTATTTTTGTGTATTGGACAGAAGGAAAAACGTATTCTGATAATTTTTTTCCATGGCGTTTACTGCTCGGTTTATGGGGTTTCCGTATTTTTTTTACGAAAAGTTGAAAATTGGATAATTATTTAAACAATATTAAGATTTAAACAATCGAAGGAAATTTTATTTAATAAAAGTTTCGTTGGGATCTGTCAAAAGAAAAATGAATCGGTGCGTTACCGATCCATGGTTTTTCTCAAGATCTTGGAGCACGAGTCAGAGACCGATGGCTCTGTGGCTCGTAGTTCGTTCTCAAAAGGAAGCTTGTCCAATGAAGTCGAAGTGGGTGTATCCCTGTCGCGTCCAATGGGCTTTCGAGTCAGTCAAAGGTGGAGAATTTAACTCACGGAGTTTACCAAGACGATCCTCGCTTCGTTTTGGATTTCCAGTTTAGTTCACCAACGGCTCGCGTTGTTTCGACACACTGCCACGAGTCTGTTCCAATTCGTTCATAGTGTTTTCGCACCAAGTGCCGGTTGGACTTTCGTTTCCATTTTAAAAATCTTCACATTTTTATCAGTGCGTTTTTTCGGTTTATTATCGCATCGAACATTTAAACAAAAGTGTTGTTTTTCGGTTTAACGAGTAAAGGATGAATCTTGTTTCTTCGATGGATCTTCAGATGCATCTCCATCAACAAATGCTCTACACGCAACAACAAATGACACTCCATCATCATCGACCAGGTGCGTAACTATTTTTTATCAATTTTTACTAATTTTCATATTCCCCTGAGTTTTCCTTCGTCTCTGTCATTTCAGAAGAATCGACTGTGTAGAATAAATTTCTTTCGACCAAGTTTTTTGCGGAAGATTGATTTGATTGATCGCGAAATAAAAGTTTATGTATACAATCAGTTTCGACCTTGAATCGACTGCCATTCATCGTCCCAGGCAGTTCATCTCTGAATCATGGAAAATAATATATGAATAGAAAGGATTAAAAAAAAAGAAAATCATAGAAATCATGGAAAATTCTGAATTCAATTTATTGCAAATATTTTTATATTTTCTGAAATCCGTGCAAACTGCATCGCGATAATTGATCGTTGCAGTTATTGCGAAATTATGAATCATAGAAAAAAATTGATAAACAGATAAATAGAAAAGTTAAAAAAAAAATCGTAGAAATCCTAGAAAAATGTGAATTCAATTTATTGCGAATATTTCTGTATTTTCTCAAATTCGTGCAGACTGCACGCATTAATTGATCGTTGCAGTTATTACGAAATTATGAATCATAGAAAAAAATTGATAAACAGATAAATAGAAAAGTTTAAAAAAAAAAAAAATCGTAGAAATCCTAGAAAAATGTGAATTCAATTTATTGCGAGTATTTCTGTATTTTCTCAAATTCGTGCAAACTGCATCGCACGAATTGATCATTGCAGTTGTTACGAGCGATCGTACGATTTCCTCTTGGCCGGACAGAAGTCATTGACAGTTTCGTGGATTACTATACGGTTAAAAGATTTTTCGTTGTTTATAAAGTCTCCCCAATGATCGACAGAACGTGGACGTTAAAAAATCGAGAATCTACAATGCCATGAAGTGTGTTTGCTCCAAATATCGGCTCGTATGAGAGGCTGAGAATAGGAGTCGATAAATATATAATCGATGTTCGAGGAAGCATCGATGGGATGTTATTGCTAACGAGTGATTTGGTCGGCAGAGAAGAAAAAAAAGCAGGCAGAGTCGTTGCTACGATTTTGGTGTATCCCTCGCGATGTTAAAGCCCATAATTATAGTAGCTTCTCCGGATACGTCTCGTTACGAAATGACATAGTCTGTTCAAACACACGATTTCTTGGTGTGCTGTTCTCGTAGCCGGGCGCGATTCGTCTTGGCTCGTTTCCCGATCATCATCATCATCATCATCTTCTTTGTCTCTTCTTCGCGTTTATATATATTTGAAAGATCACACGACGATGTATAATGATGGTAGATGGACGATGAAGTTTTACTTCCTTTTTTTTCGATCCATAAGACACTTAAAGGTGGAGAATTAGAAAAAAAATAAAACAAAACGTTCGTCTCTATTTCCGGGAGTTTTTTTGACGCATCTGCCGAGCTTGTCCACTGGAAGGGCCCGAAGAATAGGACCGCGAAGAGCTTGAAACAAAATCACTCCCATATTCGATTTTTCTGTCCTGTTTGTCTTGTGCCATCAAAACTCCGAACCCTTCGATCCCGCATGGACCTGGATGGACCGAAAAAAGTGGAAGCCGAGGAAGCTGTGATACAAACAAACAGTGTCAAAAAATGGTCGTCCCAGTGTGTTCGGTCTGTTGACACAAAAAAGATCAGAGTCCTTATTCAATAAAAAATACATGAAGAGGTCCCAGAGTTCGAAGAGTCCTGATGGGAAATCGTATGGGGTCAGAATATTCGTAATATAAAGCCATGGACACTAAAAGGGCCGAGAAGTTTGGCGCCGTCGTCGAAGAAAAAAAACTTCTTCTTTTTTCCACATCAAATAAGCCGCGCTTCTCTCAACCGGACAATCGTTATCTTCACCGTTTGTGTGTCACCCGCCAATGGATACATAAGAGTGTTTTACACTGTGTACGCTTTCGGAGTAGAGCTCTCGAAGCTTCTGCTTCTTTTCGGCTTTATACGTTCTTTGCTTTGGTGACAATGTCAATTATCCTTGTCCTCTCGTGGATATAATACGCCAGGGCAACCGCCGCCAACCCAATATACACCGAGAGAGACCGAGCTTTTCCGCTGTGTGAGAAATTTTCTCTTCCCTTACTTCGATACTCAAGACAAGTGCACCTTCCTCCACAATATCGCGGTGTGTTTTGTAAATGGGCACCATCTTCCTCCATTCGAAACATCTCAACCGCGTCAAACTACATACAGATATACATTTCCATCAACCTAAATTCCCGCACCAAACTCATCTTCCTCCTTTGCCGATGTTTTCACCGAGAAAAACGCCCCGAGGGGTCTCACAATAATCCAAACAGTGCACACACACACATACACACACACACACTTCGTGCTCTTGTCACTTTTGGGACATTGTATGCAAAATTTTCTATCGATAGAATTTCTTCAAATAGGCACTGCACGAAGAGAATAGTGATACCTAATAGCTCGTACAATTTTGAGAAGTTTCACCATATGTAGAAGTTAAGTAGTTTCTCATAAAAGCGTGTGTTAAAAGTTGCAATTTTCAACGTAAAATATTTCGATTTCTAAATGGTGAAGCCTCTCAAAACTTTGCACACACTTTTATGTAACATCGGAGAAGCTTTATTTAGTTTTTCAAAAAAATCGATCGTAAAGTTTTTTCGAATTTTTGTTAATTACATAAAAAATACAAATTACCTCGGAAAATCTGAATTTAGAGTACGTTGTACTTTAGTCAATTTTTAGCAACTTTTTTTTAATGAACTTGGGCTCGCCAACCATTTTGTATGTAAGAAAAACTGAAAACAAAAATTCAGATTTTACCGTCGCCATACAGCGTCCTTAATACACGATCTTCAGGGCACTCGTCCCTCACGTCCCCGCGGATTCTGTGTACATTAGGAACCCTCATCGTCGTACGTCGATTTAGTTCGTGTTATGATTCTTACGATTTCGAAAAACATCGAACGAGGTGTCAAACGACAGGACGAAATGGCCACCAGGACGATTTCCTGAACGCGGAAATCTGTTTATTAGAATTCGAATTTTTTGTCCATTTTTGATAAAATAATTTCATCCTTCTTATCGATTTCCTGTGTTTCTTGTTTCCAGAAGAAATGCCACACGCCAATGGTTGGCTCATACCTCCCAGTCCTGGTTCAGGACCATCGCTACCTCCCGGAGTCAAAATCGAGCTTCAGAATAAAAGGCTCTGGCAACAATTTCATGCGGAGAGTACAGAAATGATAATTACGAAACTTGGTCGGTGAGTAAATGACAAAAAAACGTTTTTTCTTCCAAATTATTCGTATTGGCCGAGTAGGGCGAAGGGTTTTCAGGGAAAGCCTCGGATGCCCTATAAATTGTGCAGAATTGGATGCAGCAAAAAAAAAATGAGTGAAGTTAAGGAAATGGGAAGACGAACGCGAAGGTGACGATTCTCTGCGAGTCTGGTCGTCGCCTCGAAATTCTTTCGGAGATAATAACGAGATTTCTTTAAATTGTGAAACCGAAGCACAAAAATTATAGGCAGAGAGCGTATCGGTGGCGGGAAAAAAATGAAAAGGCCTACTGCGCGAAAGATTTTCCATTTTTGCTCTCGCTCGGCGTTTCTCTCTGGCTAATCCTCCAAAAGTCCGAGCTGCGTGAGGGCTCTCGTGCTCGGTCTCTTTTGGCGGACGTCCACCTTTTTTCTTTCCCTTATAAAGCTACACTGTGTAGCTCATTACCAAGGGTAAGCGATACTCGAAGATTCCTCTTTGAGCAAAGTTATTCTTCCGCGACTAAGAGCCGGCTAAACATTTCACTGGCTCTTGGTGCGTCGAGCGCGCGGCACAGCAGCAGTCACCAGTCTTCACTTCCTCTTTCTTTTATGACGAATTGAACAACAAACGAAGGCTCTAACGTCGCGGCAATGTTTCGTCGTTCTCGCGCCGCGTTTCAGTCTGTGTACGAATTCTGTTGAAATTCGCACCGCGTGTCCTGATGCAGCAGCAGACTCGTTAGAGCTCGTACGACGAGGAGGAATAGNAAAAAAAAAACGAAAAAAAAAAAAAAAATGGTAGCGAGGCAGAGTCGACGACGACGATGCCACGTCAGGTCATCCCCGCGTCACAATCCTTATGCTCGAGAGAACAGCAGTCCGAAGCTCGACAACACTTTTCTTCTCTCTTCCTCCCAGTCCCTTCTCTCCGCTCGTGCAAGACGACAGCGGCATCTTCTTTGAGATTGACCAAAGCCCACGAAGGATCTCTCGTCGAAATCTTCTCTTAATTAGCCACGTCGACGTCCCGCGAACTCGCGCGCCCTCGAGATAAGAAATTCTCGATCTCGCCTGCTCTCTTCGTCTTTCCAACCGCATCAAATTTTTCCCTTTTTCTATGTGTCTTGCTGGATTCTCCTGCGCACGAAGCGTTCACGCGTCTTTGCAAAAATTCATCATTGTCGCATCGAATTGGCCGATTCGCCAAAAATATGCGCAAACGAGTCCTTTTCGACCTGGAGCAGAATTTTTCCATTTTTTTCTTTTCATTTAAAGTTTCTGCATTTTTTTCATCTTTTACGGATTTTTCGACTCAATTACCTTTCGCTACCTGAGATTCGGAATATTTGACTTGCACCGAAGGAAAGATCGAGGACATTCGGCGCCATCGGAATCTAATGGATATAAATTTTTAAAAAATAATCGTACGAGATCATAGATCGGATATAATAAATTGAATAAGTGGAATGCCGGAGTCTGCTGCTCGGAGATCCGAAAGTATGCGCATTTAAATCCCACGCTCACAGGGGGTCGTCGAGGACTTGTCTTCTCTCGTGTATTTTCTCTCCTGCTCTTTCGTGTCTCTCGCTACGCGCGGTGATTCGGGGATCGGCGCGTATTCGGCGAGCATCACAGAAAAAAGAGAGAAATAAAGAGAGCGAGAGACGAAGAGATGGTATGGACCAGGTCATCCTGGAGCCGGCAGCAGAAGCAGACAGTCGCCGGCGCCTCAAACTACTTTTCTTTGTCTTTAACGGCCGCCAGTGCTCGCGCGCGAGCCCTGAGACAAGGCTTCCATTCTTTTTCCATGTATTTCCATCTCTTTCACCGCGCACAGCATCACCGAAATTAGGGAGAACGAGAGGGATCGAGAGCCAGCAAGAGAAAGTGAGAGAAAAAGCGCCACACGCCGTGAGGCTTCCCTCCGATTTTTCGAATTATATATATTTATCCCAACATATATTTAACCATTTTACTTCACCATTTTTTACCCTCTCCCATAGTTTTTCCATTCTCCCATGACACAATGAATAAATTAATCAATTTTTACAATCTCAAAATCCCCAAGAATTTCGAGTCGAATTCCTCCTCAAAATTATGCTCAAATTTCCCTCGAAAAAAAGGCGTCCTCATTAATTATTTATCATCCTGATTCAATGCCTCGAACGTTCATTGATTTATTTCATCGTAAATGCTGAGAATTTGCGAAACAAAATAACTTCCCAAAATCCCCATACAGCTCTCTCACTCTTCTTCACCGCGTGCGTGAAACTTGCCGAGAATTTTCAATCCAACACTTTCGCCATTTCAATACTTTTTCCTACACATTACCTGCGTCAATATGATTTGTTAGACGCAAACGCAATGCAAGAAACGCGTGACGTTTCAGCATGGAATGTCGTACGTGACGACCAGACGATTAGTTTCGCCGAAGGTGGCCCCAACAAGTAGACTATAATGTTTTGGAGCCATACATGCCCCAGCGACGAAACGAAGCACCGATTAAAATTGGTAAAGACCTTATCGCACCAACCGATCTCTGTGGTCCATACTCCGACGCCAACCTCCAGCTTCTCACCGCGCCATTTACAAGGGTGTAGACATGGGACTACGCGCTACTATGTCTATATATCTATATGTGCTGCTTGTCAGTAAAACCAACCGTGAGCTGCTCAAACTCCACATGCACGTTTTCTCTCTCGACAGGTATCACGGAGAGGGTGGAGCTCCGGAGACTTCTCTCCAACCCCTGCTCTTTTCTTCCCCTTCTCGCTCTCTCCCTCTTCGCATCCTTCTCCGCGCGCACTGTATTTATCATCTTCGTCGCTAAACATAATTAATGAATATTTCTCCGCATGACAACTTTCGGCTATCTCGTTACTTCCGCACTCTGGCCAATTCAACGAAAGTCGAACGTTCCGTCATTCGCGAAACATTCGCTCGTACGCATTATTAAGGACGTTGGATCGCGACGATCGAATCTAAATTTTTGGTTTCAGTTTTTCTTACATTCAAAATCGTTTGCGAACCCAAGTTCATTAAAATAAAGTTGCTACAAATTGACTAAAGTACAACGTACTCTAAATTCAAGATTTTCCGAGGTAATTTGTATTTTTTATGTCATTAACAAAAATTCGAAAAAACTTTACGATCGATTTTTTTGAAAAACTAAATAAAGATTCTTCGATGTTACAGGAAAGCGTATGCAAAGTTTTAAGAGGCTTCACAATTTAGAAATTGAAATATTTAATGTTTGAAATTGCAACTTTTAACACACGCTCTTATGGGCAACTTCTGAAAATTGTGATTTTTCCTATCGGTAGAGAATTTAGCATACAACGTCCTTAATTCCATTAAGTTGCAAAACGTTGTTTCATGAAATAATTAGTAAATTTCCTCGTTCTTTTTCCATACCGCGAATTAGAAGATTTTTCTTGAAATAGCTTTTCGACGTTTCCAAAATGTTTATCAACTAATCTCGAAATCTGTTGTTACTTTTTCAATGTCACGACGATGCAATAAGCAGTTTTTTTCTTCTTCTCATAATTATCACGTCGATATTTTTGCAGTGCATGAAAATTGACGAAAATATTTATTTCTGTAATCGTGAGTCTCGATTTGTGGATGAATAGTTTGGTGAGGATTTTTTGTAGCAACCTTCCTGCCCATCGCTTACCCGTAACTCTTACGAGAGTTCGATAAGAGAAATTCGTTGGAATTTTGCGTATGAAGATAGCGCGCGATGAGTGAAGCGAGCAATAACGCGATGGGGCTCGAAGGAAACGGAAACGGAAGTTCTGATCATGTATATACGAACGTCGACGATTAATACGCGCGTGTATCTTTTCGGAGATATTCTCGATAGAGTTCTTGAGATTCAGTGAAGAATCGGAGGTCGCCCACGAGTTTGGTGTCGCACGTGAAAACGTTTACACGCTTTTATTGTCCGAGGAAAATGTTCGGAGGTCTGGCATGTTGTTGGGGATGCCGCGTGTAGAAGAAAAACGTTTTGCGGAGACGATTTCCTTTCTGCTGCTTGACAATGAGACCTCCGAGACATTTATATGTCTCGATGATACGCCCAGCCGAAGGGAAATTGACTGCGGATCCTTTCTCTCGTAACTGTCGAACAATTACAACCGAGGCATCTTCTCTCCACGTGTCTACCATGTGGCAATGCAACTCTCGACGATATACCCATAAAAGCCATCGCGTGTGTAACTGATCAGTATTCCGAAGCACGATTCCTGCTTTTTTCTATCCTCTGGCCTTTATTCTCTCTATACACTCCCCCGCTGTTTCAAAACTCATCCAAAGTGCAACGACAATGCAACCACTTTTGCCAGCAGCAGCTCTGCCCTTTCCTTTCATCTCCGATATTCCTCTTTTTTCCTTTTCGCCACGATTTCTTTGGATCTCAAACTCCATCGTTCGAGCAAACGTGGTCGCCATAAGTTTTCACGTTTTTTTTTTCTCGATCTAATATTCGGTCCATTTTATGCAACGGCTTCGTCGTCACGCATTTGCGCGTAGGAAATTGCATAATCGTTATAGACTCTCAAGGAAATGAGACTTTCGATTTGTTTTTTATTCTTTACGATTCGACTCGTGTTTTTGATGCTGTAAAAACTTTTCGGAGGCTCTGTGTCATTATCAAAAAAGCACTTGTCTTTGAGTGACGAAAATTATCAAGATCTCTGGTTCCTCCGCGACGAACGGCGCCAGGAGCTGGATGACCCAGTCGCTTCTTCCCAAGCTGCATCATCGTCTTCTCGCGATGCAATGAGGCTTGTCGAGGGTTGGCTTTCGGCGACTGTATGGTCGCGCACAGGTTCCTCAAGATTTCAAGCTTCAGGCGAGAACATACGTCTCGTGCAGAAACGAGCAGTGTCTCGTGGGTATAGTGTGCGCGATGGACCACTCGTAGGCGCCTAGAGACACAACTCTCTGACGCGACTGACTCAAGGGCCTTGCGTCTGTGCTTCTCCTCCGAGTTTTTGAGTTTCTCATCTGGACCAAAACATTGTCGCGCGCGTTTTTTCCATCTCTCCAAAGTGTCACTCGATGTTTTTTTTTCCTTTTTCATTTATTCATTTGATTCTTGCTGCGGTGCAATACTAACGCGCCTCTTTCTCAGAGGCTGGGGAAAAAATCGAGCAGACGGATGCAGCCCCGCGAAAAGGCACCAAGCGTGAAGTCGCACTCGCGGTCCGAAAGCCGCAAGGGACAGAAAAACTAATGGCTCGGAAATGCCCATTGTTCTAGCCGCGCTCTCTCAACACCGAGTTTCCCCACTTTTGCCTCTAGCACGATCCACCTCTCTTAATTGCACTTGTCGTTAAGCATCCTGCTCTTTTGCTCTTCCGAAACTTTACCTGCGGAGCGTGCATCCGCAAGGGCTTTTTGACTGCGACGTCAAACATATCCTTAGACTTCCTCAGTGGACACATTCTTTGCGCTTCTTCTCAGGTATTTCCCCGTAGAAAATGACTAACTCCTTCCGAGCAGTTTCTCCTCTAAACGTGACGGTCCAATTTGTCAAAGATTCTTATCTCGATGAGGCTTTTCTTCTTTTTTTTACGAACCCCTATCGCAATTTTCGTCGCCACTTTACATTTCCCGAGGAAGACCCTTAAAAAAGGTCACTCCGCACACAGACTTGTGAAAACATTGATGACGAATCGGAAGACATTAAGGATGTTGAGTCGCAAATAAATAAGAAAATTCTGGAAATCTGGAATATTTATAAAAAAAATAGTGAATTTTCATAAATTTCAATAAAATGACTTGCGTGTTGTTTTTATTTTGTGAAGAAACAAAATTTAAGTGGCAAACAGCAAATATAATCGCAACGAAAATAAATTTGTGAGCATTGTTGGCTGTTTTCCGAGGCATTAAGAAAATTTGCTTTTGGCCATTTATGCACGCAAGGTGGAGTGGAACCTTCGAGTGGTGGACGCGCGGAAGAGAACAATTTTTTCTTTCGAAAATAGGCAAACGCACACATTTTGGTGTCCCGAGGGATCCGCCTACGACGCCATACCCAATTCAGGTATACAAGTACACAAGCCTGCCAACATTCGTCGCTCGTCTCCCTTTCGGCCTCTGAACATACATATACACAGACATACACGCATCCACATTTGTTAGAGAGACCACTCAACGCGATAGATCTTTAGAAGACGGTCGCGTCGTCTCGTGACGCCACAAGAAAACGTCCTCGCTGCTGTCCCTCCCAACTCTCAGTGGAAGCTTTTGCAATTATGTACGTAAACACTCAAACTATAGAGTAGAAGATTCCTCGAGGAACGAGAGACAAGCGAGATGAGGGAGGGAAAAAAAAGAAATGGAAAAAAAAAAAAAATGGGGAAAATTGACTTTACGGACTTGACTTACGGATTAGCCGAGTTTGAAATGTTTACACAGCGGAGCGAACCATTGGGATAAGATCAAAGGATTGTTCGGATCTGCCTCTGGCTTCGAGAAAAACTCGTCTTTGCTTCTTCACGTTCTACCAGGGATATGGAATTAAGAGCGTGGATAACCATCCTCCAATCTCCCTTTCTCTCTCTCTCTCTCTCGTTCGCTGCTAATAACTATAAATGTTCTTGATTTTTAGCTGACTTCGAAAAGAGCTTTCATCCTTCGGGTTGTGGTTTTTCCAAAAAGAAAATAAGGATCTAGCCTCGCCCACCGAAGGCTCTGTGACTGCACAAAATTTTTTTCCACTTTATCCCTCTTTCCTCCTCCGCCTCCCCCATCATCATCTCCCTTCATCGTGGCGCACGCCAAAGTGGCTTCTGGCAAACGAGATACGAATAAGATAATCGAAAAAAAAAAAGAAAAAACGAGTGGCGCGCGAGTGTCACGAGCCTCACTAATATATATAATGATACACTTAGCAGCCGCGTATATACATCGCCAGATGCTAGTCAAGCCTCGACTTTCCACCCAAATTTCTTCTCGAGGCTCCTCATGCTGATAAAAACCAAACGGAGTAGCACATTGCCCGGAATACTTGTTGCAGTCTCCGCACGCACGCGCAACACGTACGCGATTAAACGTGTCGGTTCCTTTACCCAGAAACTTTTTCATCCCTTATCATTCTTATTACCAAAAATATCGAGTCTCGTGCACAACGCAATCACAAGCAAGAGATCTGCATCCACGTTCGAATTTTGGAAACTCTGCTGATCATCAAACAATTTAAATCTCGAAACTTTGTCTTTAAGGAGATTGGATCACGATATCAAAATGAGAATTTTATCTAATGTGATGGATAAAACTTTCTTTGACATCTAGTACAGAAATATCATTTTTTTCCAATTTTTTTACCACATCGTTATCGAATAATTGAGAATTAAATCGAACTTTTTATTCACGAGATGTATACCTGTATATATATGTAAATTCTATGCTGATACACGTGAACTTTAGTGTTCAATTGCTTGAGTACTCCATGGTGGAAAAATCTAAAAAAATTTGTATCGTCATATACATTTAAAAAGAATCTCTTTACGAAATTTTATGAAATTCTTATTTTTTATGTTTTTTGACATGGTTTTGCATGGCAACATTGTATCGTCGTGATCCAAGCTCCTTGAGGCAGCGCTGTAGGCTCTAGAATTCTCCTTCAGAATTTGATAAAATTTGGTACAGCTGTAGATTGTGATTAGAAAAAGATCCAGTCAAATTTTCGAGAGGCTACAGAGCACCAGGAAAAAGATATTCGCTTTGGTAGTTTCATAAATTCAACATTGCGTTTTTTTTTATGACGAATTACACTTTTCATAGTATTTTGTAATGAATTCTTATCAATTTTTAGGAGAAGTCACAGTTTTCATCGCGAAATATAGTAAAGTGTGTCAAATCGATTAATGAAATTTACCAAAGCGAATATTTTTTTTCTGGATCGCTGTAGACTCTTGAAAATTTGACTGGATTTTTTTCCCATCACAATTCACTCGCGTACCAAATTTTATTAAATTCTGAACAGTATTTCTAAAACCTACTCTGAGAAAATTCGATAAAATCGAACTTGACGCAAGACGATCACGTCCAGTGGTTTAAGGATTATTACGGACTTGCGGTGACTTAGAAGCAGATAAATATACACCCACGGTGCAAAAAGCCTTCGGGGTCTCCCCGGGAACATTTGCGACTTAGGGAAAACCGGAGCACTCTTTTAAACACGAAGATATGAGGGAATGTCTGTGGGAAGGATATTCACGTAATTATGGTAGAAACCCATGCAATTTTCCGAGCGACGCAATCCCCAAAGTACGAGAGTCAACAAGCTCTTTGAGGGAATGAGAAAAAAGACTGAGAGTGAGAAAATATTTTAGAATTCTTGGATGAAAAAAAAAAAAAACAAAAAATCATAAATTTGTTGATTAACGTTTCGTGGTTTTATTCATTTTTTCAGGCGGATGTTTCCGTTGGTGCAGCTGAACCTCTCAGGCTTGGAAAGCCGCGCACGTTACTGTCTTCTCCTGGAAATAGCCCCGGCGTCTCGACGTCGTCACAAATATATTGGCGGAAGTGGCGAAAATTCGTCGGCTCCAGGAACTGCGAGAGGCTGGACCTCGGCAGGACCTGCGGAGCCTCAACCTCGTATAAATCGGCGAGTTTACCTTCACCCCGACAGTCCTGCGACCGGACATCACTGGATGCAACATCCTGTCAGTTTCCGGAAGGTCAAACTCACCAACAACGCTGTGGATCATCACAACAACGTAAGTTTCGATCGCTCATGAGAAATTTCCCGAAGAATAGTCAATTAACTTTGCCGCATCGATCGCTAACGAGAAAAAAAAAAAACAATTAGGAAAGTCTCCTTTTTTTTGACCTTCCGAGGCCGTCGGTCTCGTTCTCATTGATTAGTGGGAGTTGGAAATGTTTAGACAGCTTCTTGTCCCTCTCAAAGTTGCTTCTTTTCCGACCCTCGTGAAGGAGGCTCGAGTTACAGAAGAAGAAGCCGGGAAAACAAATCCGACAAGTTCGGTGCATGGGAGGTCGAAATTGCCACACACACACGTCGTACGACAATCCGTACGAAATACATTTTTTTCTCTCCTTTCCTTATTTTTCTTTCAATGTCGTAAAAGATCCGAGCTACGAAATCGAAGAGTTTCTATTTTCTTTGGGCATCATTTTTTACGTAGCTGCTTAGGAAGCGAGCAGAGGAAAGCTGAGAAGGAAGCGACGAGCATTCGATAAGGAACTTTTGACTCGGGCCTCGACCGCTCCTCATTATTATTTCCATTTCTTTTTTTTCGGAGCCTCTTCGCTTTTAACGCTCCATGCTAGTTCACTCCTCTTATCTGTAAGGATGCATTAGGACTACCGTTCGCCACTACCGTTTTCGGATAAGCAATAAGAAAATTTATACTCGCGTTAGCCTTTAGACAACTCTTCGGGTGCCTGATGAACATGAGACGATCGAGCTACTGCTCTCTGCCGAGAATACCAATTAATTTCCACTAAAAAAAAAAAGAAAAAGGATTGACACTGGGAAAGTAAAAAAAAGAAAAGAATTTCAATGGTTCTCAAAAATTAATATTTTTCAGGGACTTTCCATAAAGATTTTTAAACAAATCAATTTTTTCAATCGATCGTTGTGCACTGCAGCTTTTTTGGTGCCTCACAAGATTCTCTACGAATCGACTACGTTGATTATTTCCAAATAAAAAAAAAATTAAATAAATCAATCAAATAAATAAAATAAACTAAAAAAAAAAAACTACGTTGATTGCTTCCAAGCTTCTTCTTTTTTTCAATGATAATTACAACAATTTGTTGAGAAAAGTTTTTTTTTTTGCAAACAATTGGCAAGAAAATCGAATATTCTTTGGAATAATTCGTAGAGACACAAACTGAGCGAAGAAATGTCACAATTATTTGCGAATATTGAGTTTCATGATACGGGACAGTATCCTTAGCAGCGCGTGATCGAAGAACCCTGCGAGATTGATATTATGGAACGAAATTCTTGAAAAATGTCCAGAGTTTTGTTTCTGGGAATGATTTTTTTGGGTGCTCCACAAATTCGAGAAGGAAAAAAGTAAATTAGGAAAAATAATTCGCTCTCGAGTGTCTTTATAGCGAGGAGAGACTGAATTACGAAGAAACTCGTCTGTCCTCCGTGGAAGGTTCTCCTTACGCTTGGCGCTCTTTCTGCTTTCTTCAATCCCTTTCCGCGTCGTGAGTGCGTCTCCGTGTGTGTGTTTGTGTGTCTGAGAAAAAACGGCGCCAACTCGTATCTCTCGGGCGGTCCAGCGACGGCGGCGCGCCGCGGTTTCCCTTGATCCTTCCCCGTTTCTCTCCCTCTCCCTCGCGCCCCTCAAATAATTATTATTTCAATAAAAATTCCTCCATTAAATCGTAATTGATTCATTGACTCTTATCTCTCTCTTTTTTCTGTTTTTTCTCATAACCAGGTGGTCCTCACTTCCATGCACAAATACATACCGAGAATATGGATCATACGATGCGACGATCTCGCCAACATGAACAATCTTTATAATCAACCTTCTGCCTCGTTCACGTTCGATGAAACAGAGTTTATCGCCGTTACTGCTTATCAGGTAAGAGCTCAATGAAAAAAAAAAAAAAAAACAATTGATGCAATTTACAAAGTTGTGAAACTAGACCGGAAGAAGATTTATTTCAAACGTCATTTCTAATTTTTGTTTTCGAGAAAATCGCCAAAAACTGCGAAATTGTCCGAAATTTCGATTTTTTTTTTAATTCCTCAAAATCCATTAAAAAAAAAGAATTTCATAAAATAAAAAACAGTCGGAACGACTAAAAGTCTGAACAAAAAATAATTTTTCTTCGTGAAAAACGCGAAAAGCTCGGAACTGCAAAATTGTCAAAAAAATCGATTTTTTTTTCAATTCCTGAAAATCCATAAGAGAAAAAAAACAAGTTCATAAATTAAAAGAAACAATTAAAATTGCCGAAAGTCTGAAAAAACAATTTTTCATCGAAATTTCTTGTAATTTAGTTGAAAAGTTTGCAAAACGAAGAAAAAAGTGATTAACATGTGTTGTTTTTGTTTTGCAGAACGAGAACATCACGAAATTGAAAATTGACAACAATCCATTCGCGAAGGGTTTCCGGGAGACTGGCCAATCGCGTTGCAAGAGGAAATTGCATCACATGAACGAGTCGAGCGATTCGAGTCTCGAGGAAAGAAGCGCGTGCGACGAGGAGGATGAGAACGCATCGTCGTGTGAATCGGAGTCGAACAAGATGAGAAGACTTTCGGAGAGCGATGGGAATCGGCCGAGGAGAGCTCTGAGCGAAGCGGGAAGTTTGGACGACAGTGGGATCAGTAGTTCCGGCGGAAGTACGCCACCGTTGGCACCTTCGCCCCGGAACTACAGACGATCACCATCGCACACACAGGAGACCGAACGCAGAAGCGAGAGCTCGCAACAGCCGCCACGTTTGCACAGACCATGGGCAGACTCGTCATCGTCACCGCCGCCTCAACAAACGCATCATCAAGTCCAAGAATCTCTATTAACAACGCCCTCCTCCTCTTCGACACTGCCACTTGACTTTCCTCTTTTTAATCCATTCCTCGTTCCTTCCTCTCACCACCATTTCGCCGCCCTGGAAATTGCGAGGTTCCAGCATCAGATGCAGCAACATTGCTACCAGACGCAACAATTAGCCAAATTTTATCACTGAGTTCTTCTCGATCGTTGACGACGAGACTGGCAAATTTTTATTCCTCACGAAAACAATCAAAATGTGTAAAAAAAGAAGCAAAAAAAAAAGTCAAACTTTTGACATTATAACGATCGAAAAGTGGTACGATTTTGCTCAGATTTTTATCGACCATTTTCCGTTAAGAAGGTTGGACCATGACTGAAGAATTTTGCCATGCAAAACCGTGTGAAAAACATAAAAAATTTCAAATAAATAACAATTTCATAAAATTTGGTAAATAGATTCTTTCAAAATTTATACGACAATACAATTTTTTTTAGATTTTTCCACCACGGAGTACTCGAGTAATTGGAACACTAAAGTTCACGTGTAGAAGCATAGAGTTTACATATTTACAGGTATACGTCTCGTGCATGCAAAGTTCGATCGAACTTTCAATTATTCGATGACCATGTGGTAAAAGATTTGGAAAAAACTTGTGTTTCTATACTTGATACCAAAGAATGTTGTGACCAAATTTGATGAAATTTTGAGCATTTTCATTTCGTTATCCAACCTTCTTAATTCTCTTTCTTTTGTCCTCAGCCCAAAAGGCTAGTGAAATAATATTTCATTGCTGCTGAACAGCCGAATATACCTAAGAATTAGTGTGCAAAGAATAGACTTAATTACGATAACGAGTCGCGCAGTGTGCGAAAATAAAAGACACAAATAATTGTAAATAAAAATACAACACCGACGAAAAATTTCCTAAGAATAATAATTTAACTGTGCACAAATGTAAAAACGAACGTGTTTGGGGACCAAAGTTAATAATGAGAGTGCCTTGCTCAACGTGCCTTGTCGTATAAGAAAGTATTTGTAAATATCAATTAGAAATATTCCATTATGTCATAATTTCCATCGAATATCGCTCGACGAGTTAAAATTTATGTTTCTTCTCAGCCAAGATTGTTATTTAAGATTTTTTTCCTTTAATTTTTCTATCGATTTGATTACAATAAATTTTTGTATGAATAACACGAGTTTTTCTTTTCTTCCGCCCATTTTTTCCCTTCCTCCGTTTTTCCAAAGTCCATTCAGGGTTTTTTCATCTCTAGGACTCGCGCTACTGCTGCTGCGCCACGTTTCGAGATTTTCCACCTCTCTCTCTCTCTCTCTTTCTCTCTCCGGGACCCTCTGGAGTGGCTACGTCTGGTTGCCTTTTTGTATATACACGTACGCATGATACGTATAATGTACGATATACATAAACACGCGACAAGAGACTCAAGGAGCCTGAAGTGATCGTAGCAGGAGACAGGAAACCTGGAGAGAGCCACCGGGAGCCAGAAAGCAGCGATTAGCAGTGTAGCTACACGTGTTTTGCTTTTCCATCGACTCCCAATTTTTCCTTATTCCTGTATCTCACTCTCGCCCTTATTCCGCTCGTTTTATCGACACCCAGACTTCCTCTCCCCGGTGGCTCTTGAGACGAGACTTTTTTAAAGGGTCACGAGTCGCCAGGATACGATTCTTAATACTTGTCGAGTCCGGGCTGACTTTCCACAGGTTTTCAAGAAAATAAACAGAACTCTCGAAAGTTTAATCGAAAAATACCGAAAAAAGAAATTCAATTTTTTCTCTCGCGCGGCAAAATATCGACTTTTTGGCAATCGTCAATTTTACCTGAGGCTCGCTTTGATTTCGTCAATTCTTTTCCACGTTGTTCGTCCAAACGGAACGAAAAAAAGTCCCTGCCCAATTTTTTCTGCACGAGCTGCAAGTTTTTTTGCATAGAGATGAAAATTTCACGAATTTACACACGAAACTCAACGTCGGAGTGAAATTCCCACTGTGACAAGAATCTCGGAGCAGCGAGACTTTGTGTCAACGAGAATCGTCGATCAATCTTTGTGAAAAATTACGCAAAACATTTTGTTTTTCACGTCACTAAATTTATTCGTCAACTTACAAAACTATTTAATGCGAATAAGCAAAAAATCTCGAAAATAAAGAAAAACGTATGTACATCGTCGATTTGGGATTTTCAGGTTCGTCCGAAAAAAACAGTGGCGAATCTGGACAGCGCTAAGGAGCGAATGGTTGAGTCGATCTTTCGTAAACAATGGGACTGACTACGTCGTAACAAAGTTCGATAATACATCGAGAGAGATGATGTATCGAAAGGATGTAACGAGAGAATATAAATTTATTCAGATCGGTTAACGGTGCGTGGATCGGTACCGATCCCAATGGAAAAGGAATGTTTGTATCGCGACACTCGAGTAACGATGAGCTTTGCATACAAATGGAGTTGGTGTGTTCACGAACGTTATTTCCTCTCGTATATTGTCTCCATTCCTTATTCGTGTTGGTGGGTTTCTAAGCGTGTTTGAATTTTATAAGCAGCACTTCTCGTCGCCACGTCCGTCCCGATCAAACTTTGGACAATAAGGTGGATCGTAGCTCGTGTAGCAAAAAGATCCTCGAGAGCTATGAGGAGTGTGTTGGCCAATGAGGAGAACTTCGCCGGCACGAGCGCTGATTCGAGGTCCGGATGGGCATCGTCGAGAGCAAGGTTCGGCCATCATTTTTTTATCGCCTCCATCGACGCTTTGGGCCATGTAGCAAACAGCCCAAACGTGACTGCACAATTGATCGTTCGGACGATTTTGACAGAACGGCTGGACTTTTCCGCCGTTAACGCAAACGTCGACGTGGCCGACGCGACCCATTTCCCCGTAATATCCCGCGTTCGTGTGGATCACTTGGACGAAATCTGCGTCGCCACTGTCCAGACGATTCACCAGACCCGGACGAACCAGAGGCCTCGCAGGATCCAATCCGATTATCCTGTGCATTCGGAATAACAAATAATTCGCCATTATTCCGCATAAATGTGCTCCCAGGGAATGCCCCACGCAGGTCGTCCTCCCAATCGGCAAACCCAGGTGCCTAAGGATCGTCAATGTTCCCGCTAAACAACGAGCCACTGGACGCAGATTCGATACTGCTGCTGGATAACACGGAGCTGCACTCAAGGCTCCCCAATCCACCAGAAACACGTTGTAACTTCCGTTTCTCATGTAAGCGTCACGCAGCACCGATATCGGCATCGTGTCATCCCCGCCTGCGAAAAATAACAATTTCATTTTAATAAAAATCGCGAAAACGTTGAATTTGTAAACAAGTTCCCATCGCAATAAAAATTAATCATTCCAGAAGCTTCGGGCAAACTCCGATAGCACGGAATTGTTTGTTTGTCAATCATCGCTTCCTCCACCATGTAATTTTCCAGACAAACGTTGCCCATTAGCAGAAAATGGATAATTAAGCAATTTTTGATGAAAGGAACGAAGAGAAAATTTCCACATACCTGCATAGCCATGAATGAGTATAATATTTTCTCGGGTAGGTTCATAGTCTTTGCGCAACCAGTCGGAATGTCTGGAATCAAGGGGGCGTTTGGCCTTGCCGGGTGTGTAAAGATAAACGTGAACGTCCGGATCGGGACAAGAGTCCCGATCGTTTCCACGTCTCCAAGTGCAATCGTCTTTGTTGTATTCGGCTGCTGCACCACTCTGAATAGCGTCTTGAATAGGACCGCGACCGGAAGTTCTCATGGCTTCGTACTCGGCGGGGAGAACGACCAGAAGAAAAACAAGAGCTAAGGAGCTCTGGATCTTCTTTGGACTCGGCATGTCGATATTTTTATTCCAACAAAAACATGGAAGATATGAAAATAAGTTAAAAATTGATCGACTTTTGGAGCTGCCGCACTTCCGAAGTGTGTAAAGTCAATTGTGCGACTGCTGGATCAAAAAAAGCTGAGCCCACAGCCGGTGAGCTCGAAGAAGACTGCTCGAATCTCTCGTGGGGGACACGATCGTATACTTTACCGTTTCGAATGGTTCCTCCACGTTAAAGGTACCGTTCTTTACTCCCCTACCATCCTTCCCCAGCATTCTTCTCAATCGTTCCACCTTCTCATGCTTCCTTTTTCTTTTATCATTTATTTTCGCCCTACAAGTTTCCTGCCCAAAAAACCCACAGACCAGAGTTTTTTTTGTGTATCCTTCGAAGCACTCTTGGACCACGTGAGCCTTGGGGCACATGGATCTCCGAATGGGGATTCGAAGCTAATACGGTCCAAGATCGAAAATCGACCAAATGACGTTGTTCCAATAATCCTAATAAATTTATGACGCGCTTCCACTCTGCGTAGCTACTTTCTATGCGATCATCGCGTGAATATATTACATAAGGCGTCTCGTTCTGGTGGTTCTCGGAGAATAGGCCATGGGCAGCAAATAATTATACTCTCGTTTCGTGATCGAGCGTTCTATGCAAATAAAAAAAACGTAAATAAATCTCAATAATTCGTGGAAATCCCAATCACACGAAATTCCCCGGGCACGATATTTGCATCTCAACTTTGGTGGCAATAAGAAGAATTTATGTGATTAAAAAAAAAAAAAAACAGCCATTCTATAAATGATTTTTCATTATTCCTCGAAATCGCAACAAATTCCCAGGGTACGAAAACGGCACCTCGAATAAGACGAAGCTCAACGTTTGAAATTCACGAGATTTCGTGACTCGAATCACACCCAGTGTTCTCGACCTGTTGACCAAAGAGTTTCACTTTAGCGATCCTCGAAATATGTGTTTTTCTTTTTTCTCTTAATTCTCCATTCTGCTCCTCTCGTCTGTTTGTTTTCGTGCGCCTGCACAGAGAGAGAGGAGGAGGAGGACCCGCTATTTACAGTGAAAGTTTAACACATTTTGAGTCTTTTCGTTCTTAACCCAGCGCGTGCAACTTCTTTTTGAACAGGCGCTCCTCGCGGTGAAAGTTGTTCGTATTTATTTTTTCTCTTTCCTTTTCATCGAATCGTAGAATCTGTCGCTAAATGAATTCGCCAGTCACCGTTCGCGATTACGAGAATGGAGCTCGCCTAATCTCCCATTATTCCAATCAATGACATAACTAATCGCTATCCCAATCGGTCCAAAATTTTTTATCAACACCTTCATCTTTCTCGAGTCTCCACTTTTACGATCGAGTTGCCCTAAATATTTTCCGACACTCAACCACTCCGAGTCACCGCGTTAATTCGACTTTAATTATCCAAGACGTTTTCAACGGTAAAAATTGATGAGACTTTAACGAGCCACACCATTTCCCAACCAAAATACACTTCCACTTGTCCCAATCGAGTTTCTCTCGGAGTTTCTTTCACCACTTTTCCAAAATACGGAAATCTCGTTAATATCCCGGAGACCTAAATAAATAAAAATAGTTCCAATTACTCAATTGTTCAAATCCAATCAAGTCCGAAATTATTTCGACCGTTATTTACACGCTAATTTATTATCCGAACCGAAATTTTCGACGAAATATCGTTCGGCAACGCTGCAGTAAAAATTGATGAATAAAAAAACGAAAGAAAAAAAACGTTTCCTGTCACGATGTTGAAATTTACTCGAAAAAATCAGTTCGAATCGTTCGATTAATTCTAAGTCACGACAAAAATGACCAACTTCAACTTCTGCACGTTTTTTTTTCGACTTGGCAACTCGTCGGAGATCCTCAGGTCGCGGGAAAATGCATTTGAACGTCGTGTACTCGAGTGAGCAACTCGCGAATGCTTCGAAATCCTGTGCAACGATGAAGCGACTATTTCGTAATTATTGTCAAGAGTTCACTGTATTGTCTCGTTTTTTTTTTTATCAAGGCGCATACTTTTATTGTTAAATTATGCGTCAAATATGAATTGATGGATCACAAGTGACAATCGTCGGAATCATTCACCTTGGTACGCTACGTAATATTTTCTCATCGTTACGAAACAAGCGAGCGGAAGGAATCGAGAGAAAATGTAAAACCGGCAATCGCCGAGATTATTGCGAGAGGTTTTCTATACAATCGAAATAATGTCACGTCGATAATCGTGTCAGATGTTTATCATTATATTTTCTATTTTATTATCATAACTTTTGTTGGTATTGCTTAAATGTTTGTTTGAAATGATGCTCGAGGTGATGGAAAATCGACGAGGAGCCATTGTCCTTACACAACACAGTGAGCCACGTTTCTGAACTTTGTTCTTCGAGCGTTTTTTGCACAACACCGTAACGACAAATCCAAAAATTCAGTCAATCCACAAAAAAAAAACAAAAAAAATCTCAAGAAAACGTGACGTAAAATTTGAAATTCCACAAAACCCACAACTTCGACGCAGAACTGCTCGATTGGGGAGAAAAACGTTCCTCCCAGCGGCCACAATCACGAGAAAAAAAATCAAACACGAGTATCTTTTTTTTTCTGCAAAATTGTTAAGTCGTGGGTCGACAATTTTTCGTGGTGATGAAGAAAAATGGCGAAAAATATTGAAAATATGTGTTGGGCGACGATAATCAAGAAACTGAAAATTGGAACTTCAGAAACTTCATATTTTTTTTGCAAAAATGAAAACTCTGAACTTATTTATAAAAGTCTCAAGATAATGAAAATTTTTCAAAATCGCGCTTCAGTCCCGAAAACCATTTTCCAACAAACCAGGGCCGGCATTTTCGAAGAAAAAAAGTTGTTGCGAATCGTTATTTTTACCTCGCCTCGATGTCTCCATTTTCTAACGCATATTTTTCTAACAGCAATGAAAACCGCAGGCCAGGGTCTTTCGAAATTTTCCTTTTGTTTTCGAACCGAATAAAACGTCTCGATCTCTTTCCCTCGTTGCTCGATGATCATAAAAACAAACTAGATGATCTAACGATGTTCTGTGTGACGACGAAATCAGCGGCAGGTTGATTAACGTCTAGATTTTCGGTCATCGATTCGAAACCTCGATTGGCCTCGTTCGAAAAACACTTTTTGCGGTGAGATGATGAAAATTCAAGAAGTCTGATGATCAACGACGTTCGGTGTCTTATTTAGCTAAGTCAAACATACACAGTACACGTAATCAGTTAATATCTAACAGAAGGAACACCTATTTACACAATAAATAAAAAAACAAAATGTGAATCAGGAGAGAGAGAGAGAGAGAGAGAGAGTTTAAAGGGAAGAAAAATAGAATCGAATGTGACGCGAAAAGTATGAGGAAAAAGTCTGTAAATAAAAATGCTCGAAAATGCAGAAAGAGCTGAAAAGGTCGATTGGAAGATTGCGAGGTGTTGTTATTTATTTAACAGTTAAATTTTGGATTCCTGATGCGACGGCGTTGGTGATTTCCGCTCTGTCCGCATCGGTTATCTTGGTGGCTGATGCTGTGCTTTGGCGAAGCCTGTCGCAAGCTTTTTTATGCAAGAACCAATGAAGTCTTTGACACTCGCGATCGCAGTACTGGACGGCTTTGCATTTGCTGCATTTTTTCGTAGCCTTGTCCTCGCCGCAAGTCACACAGACTTGAGAATTATCGACAAAGCCACGTTGGCCGTTAATCGCTGCTGAAACGACGGACACTGCGGACGGAGGATCCGTGCTCGCCAATGTCGCAACCATTTGACGAAATATCGCGCTCTTTATGAACGGAAACTCTCGCACTGATTCCCGCACCAGAGCTTCCTGATACTCTGGCTGACTACCATTCTTATTGCACTTTAAAACCTTACGCACGAGCAACTCCACCGGATCCATACTTTTCTTCTCGTCTCCCTCCTCCCCCGTTTTCTCCACCTCGTTCTTTTCCGCCTTCATCGCTTCCTGATGCTTTTGACACTTTATCACGTGACCGATTATGCAACTCAGATAATGATACTTGAACGCCATTATTTCGTTCATGTCAGTGCCCCGTTGCATCTCTCGGTTCCTCATCGCTTCCAATACTTTTTGGATCTGCCAATTCGAACATGAAAAACCAAAGAAATGAATAAAGTTTTACGATATCAAAGTTTCTCTTGAGACAAAAATGAAATGGACGAGAAATTTTATTTTTATAGTTTCAGAAAAATTCACATTTTCAACAGGAAAAATCACTCGAAACTCAAAGTTGCCTCCCTGCCCTGCAGCTTCTGTTACGACCATTAACTCAACAACGATTTTGCAGTTCGAATCGTTGAAATGCAACGAAAACTCATTTTTTTCTGTAGCAGAGCGCTAAATTTTCATTGGGTACTCGTCAAAAATAATGGGGCAGACTTCTTTGCTATTCGGAAAATGAATTTACCAAAAAAAAATAGAAAAAGAGCATTAATTATCAAAATAATGAATTTTTCGTTGTTTTCCGAATTCGCATTGTGAAAAGCAACGAAAATTGATGAATTTTGTTCAAGCAAAATGAATTTTTTTTAGCTGAATGTGTCAAGAATTGTCGCACAACCTTTTTTGCCATCAAAAAATCAAATTTACTGAAAAAATCGTAAAGAGTGCAGTAATTATCAGAATAATTAATTTAAAAATATGTTTTTCGTTCAATACCAACGATGCAAACGTCAGTTTCATTCGAATTTTACTGGAGCACGTTTTTGTGACAATGAAATGAATGACAAGACGACAACATTTTCAAATATTCATTGAAAAATTGAATAACTGACGAAATTGTGTTTCAAAATTTTTTGAAAGAATTCTCTTACCTTGCTGGCATTTTCTAACAATCCAGGACATTTTTGAAGATTCATGAGCACCCTCACAGGATGAACGTTGACTTGCATGGTGAATTTGTGGAAAGAATCCGCGAGGTGCGGCGGCAGCATCGGTTCGGTTTGTAAGCCTTGCGGCTTGATGTAATAATCGATATCCGCTTTGGGTATGTAGTTGTTTATGGTAGCGACGCACTTGTGATTGCCGACAAAGGCGGCCATTTGTGAGGGTGTACGGCCGATGCTGTTGGTTGTGAGTTTTGCGCCGTGGGACATGAGGAGATAACAAATTTCGGCATTGCCGCCTAGAGCAGCAAAGTGAAGAGCCGTGTAAGCGTTTTCATGGTGACAAACGTTCACGTCAGCCCCCTGCGATGAAGAGAAAAACAGTGGTTGCAAAAAGCGATCGAAATGACGAGTGAAAACGATCGAAAACGACGTAGAAATAATTTGGTTGTGAAAATGATGAAAAATCGAGTTTAGAGACGATCGGAGAGTTCGTGTTTGTTGCTAAAAGTGGCAACAACAATGCGAGTGCGCAAAGTAAACAAGAGAACGAAACACGTACCTGGTCCAGAAGCATCTGTACAATTTCCTTATTTCCTTTGTAGGATGCATGCTGAAGAGGACTCATTCCATTCTCGTCGACGAAATCGACCTTCGACCTGTTCGCAGCCAACAATACTTTGAGTTCGGCCGCTTCATTCTTGTTTATTTTCGCAAAAATATCCTTCTGCAAATCCGTCATGTTGTCCGCTGCTGGCGCCATATTGTTTTCCTTTGCCTCGGTCTATACGTCTATGTTTTATATTTATAGTAGACGCGAGGGTGATTTCGCGATGTCGGGGTGTGTGTAATTTCGTGCTGGCCAGACGCGCCAATTTGGACGTAGCGGCCAATTTTGGAAGCTGCGTCGCCTCGATTCGTCTCGGTCGAGCGTGCAGATTCGTTCACTCTCTTAGCAGCGAATAATTTTATTCCGAATTCGAATTCGTGAAAATACAGTAAAGATCTTTCTCGTCCTTTTTTTTCACTCTCAAAACTTGTGAAAACTCTCGTACGAGCCTGAGACTCGTTCGGTTGCGGTTACGATTGTGGGACATGCGATAAAAAAATACACGATTTGAAAATCTGTAATTTCAGTTGTTTCTTTTTTATTAAAAGAGAACGCGAATACGTATGCGAATATTTGCGATAAAACGGAGTAAAGGGCTTTCAAAGTCGTTTTCCGAGAATCGCGCAGCATGTGTATATATATATAGATATCCAATAAAGGAGCTATAAAAAAAAAACAGATTGCATGTAAATAGATATTTGGAAACTTAGTGTTCCGCAAACCGCGATACTTGTCCAATATGGCTCTTGGACAAGCATTCCCAACGCTGCAGAGATGAACGAAAACAATACAACATTCAATAAACTATATGAATTCTTAGCCTACATTTTTTTTTATAGATATATTTATATATCTCAACGAAAATCAGAGATGCGAGCGAGTTACGTCGCTACGTGGATAAATCGATCGCGATCGATGTCATTTTTTCATATCTCTGTCCATTTTAACGCGATTTATAATATTCTAAATCTTTTACACCTTTTTTTTCTTCATTTCTTATCAACAATTCATTTTTTCTAATTGATATATATTGTCAACAAGGCCTGAACTGCTACCAATGGCTGTGGCTGCAGCTCAGATGCGATGTACAAAATATACATAGCTTCATATATTTATCTATATATAGTAGATTTTTCACAGGGTGTCCGACAAACGATGACAATGAATGTGAACTTCTCTTGATTACCTGATTGTTGGTTAAAAATCTGGAAACGTTTTTCCACTGGTTTCTCATCTGAGGAATCGTCAATGCTTCGAATTGAAAAACACTCGGTCTTTCGGAGCGTTTACTGCCTTAACGGTGGGAGATAGAGCAAATGTCTAAGGGAGCAATCTTGGAGAGCGTGAATTTTTCTACAAAAAAGCCTCTGACGGAATTTTTCCATGTTCCGTAGTTTCGGCACCAAAGCGGAAAACACGAACGTTCGCCGTTCGCACAAAGCTGCAAAACGAAGTAACTTTCGATCGGATCCTGGGACTAAAGTACGCAAGACAGAAAAATGGGGTCGGGAACTTTTTTGTAGGAAATTTGATGCTCAACAAGATTCGTCCTATCAAATTTTGTCCTATCTCCAACCCCTTCGCCAGGAAACGCGATAAAAGAACGCGTCTCTGTCAACCGCAGTAATTTGCAATTTTTTGGCTATGAGCCCGACAATAAAAAATTATGAGACTTCACACTTTGGAATTTGGTGCTGGAACACTCTGCATTCACGATGCCATCAGAAAGTTAAGAAACACCTTTATAATTCGCATTATTTCAATTGCTCGCTGCGACCTAGACATTTCACACGAAAAACCAAAATTTCTGCATTTCAAAGTATTCGTAATTGCGTTTTTCATAAAGTTTCATTTCACTGCAGAGAATTTCGAATAATTGAAAAAAAAAAGTTTCCAAACTTTCTGGCGGCAGTGTTTTCCTATAAACAGACCTGGCCCCGTTTAGTTGCAAGGATGAAGACGAAGCAAGTGAAAATGAGGTCTCAGGAGGCCCAGGTCAATTCGACTTTCGCTAAGTGCCACATATATTCTCCTCAAAGAACAAGTTTATTTTGTCCTCAATTAACAAATTTCCTCTATTTATTGCACGGGGAAGGTCCTTAAAACTCTAATATCCAAACTTTACGAAGAATCGATTTTTTCCGACGGGTAAATTTGTTTTTTCCTCGATGTTATAGCTCAGCAAAATGGATCGTTTGCAGGGTTTGCAGAAAAGAAGCTCCGAGATTCAGAGTTAAGAAACGAAATAAAAAATTACCGAAACAAGCTGCCGAGGCCTCCCGATAATCGCTAGGAATAGCGAACAGTCCTCAACGCATATAAATGCCCCAGGAGCAGCCTCTTTGCTTCCGGTAACGCTCGCCTCAACATTTCTTTTCGTTATAAAACGAAAAAGTAACAAGAAATTGCGATTTATCGTCTGGATTATCGTCAAGGGCTCGCTCAACATTTGACACAATATTTTCCTTTAGTTTCTTTGCAAACGCCAGCGTTTCGTGAGATTAATAAATAAATACAGATTGAATAACGCGCTGGTTGTCAGCGGCGTTGAGCTCTCTCCTACTAAAGCTTCGAACCTATCGAGACGCAGGATTTGAATCCTTCCGGTCCCATTGTTAATTATATTCATTATTACTCCTTCCCAGTAACCTTAGAAAAAAATGTTCCTACAGTTTTTTGAAAAAATGCTACAGCAATGTGGCTGTCAACTCGGCGGACTAGAATGCCGATCTGTTTTTTTTTGGGCAACACGACTATTTACAAAAACTTTAGAATCTCGAAAAAAAAATGTGGGAGAAAATAAAAAACAAGCGAAACCACCGAAAATTGAGATCCGGAAATCGCGTGAGAAGGTTTGGAATATTTTTGTAAAAGCGACTAGAATTTAGTTGTGAGTTTAAAATAAAAATTCATCCTACTCGAGAAAATTGCGAAGAATTTCACGGAGTTGCCGCTTTCCCGGAGCTCGTTAAAATGCTCGTCTCTATTTTCTGCTCCTGTTTTAATTTTTTCTTGCTTTTCGAGTTTTCGTCTAGCAGAGATAGACCCGAAATCTTGCACCGCGCACGATAACGATTGTGCCGTTGTCCTAGACCGGTTCCGGGGGAGGATCACAATTTTCATCCGATTGGAGCATCACTTCGGTCTGTTCTTTCATCACTTCGGCTTGCTGATCATTTGTGTCGATGAATTCGGTTCCCTCGTCGATAAAACTCTTTCGCACTGCTCCGTTCGCCACTGAAGTTACGTTCGTTCTCGTAATTCCTTGCACGGTGTCTCTCCAAGGGGTTGTGAGGATTTTCATTCGCTGCAAACAAAATTCACGTTCGTTAAGCGCTTTTCAATGATTTTCCGTATTTTTCGCTTAAAATCCATGGAAATGAATGAATTTTCGATTTTTACTTGAAGAAAGTTGCCAGGCGTTACGATTATCTTGTATATTGCGATTCCAGGGATCATGGCGATCGACGATGACGCGATCATCCATCCGAGGACGTTGGCCCAGAACGGATAAACGTAATCCTCGTACGTCAGTGGCTGATATCCCATGAGGCCGTACACGATGATGAACTGTCGGCGTTTTCCACAACAATTTTCTCCATCAATCTCGTTAAATATTCAATTTTTTTAATTCATAAATAATTAATGAGTCTCCGACGTTTACCATGATAAATATTGGAGCTACAAATTTCCAACAAACGCGCCAATACAATCCGGGGGAGAAGCCAATCATGTCTTTGATGTCAGCGCAAAATCTGTCGGTTCCGTAAATCCAACTGACCGCGATCGCTTCAGCGAGAACAGCGAAAAGCATCGAATATCCAGCTGCGTATCGATCCAGAAGATGGAAGAAGTAAAAACCGCCCTGCGATTAATAAATTCATCATCTCATGAAAAATTTCCTTCGATTAAACTTTTTCCAAGTGCAGCAGACGTCAAGATTCCTTCGTTGAAGTTTCGCAAATATAACGTCAACGTTAAGCCGAATATTGTAAAATTCGATTTTATTTACTTGAGAGCACGAAGCCAGACCGACTACGAAGTAGAGAGTGAAGAGGCAAGCCACAAAGATTTCTCGATGATTACCAATGAGAGGAAACTCGTCACTGAGTGCCGTGATGATCGCCTCGGAGCCTCCAAACTGTAAAAATTCATTCGGTTGCTCAGGAATTTATTTTTCCTCAAAAAACGATCAAAGTCCTTTAGTTGCATTTTTATATTTTTTTTTCTACATACCGAACTGTCGAGGCCCAAAGTCAAGAGCATCATAAAAAAAATGAGAGCCCAAAAAATCGATCCTGGCATAGTTGCAATAGCTGCGGGATAAACGATGAACACGAGGCCCGGTCCTTCCGTCGCAACGTCCTCGATCGATCGTCCACTCGCGTGTGCCATGTATCCGAGTACGGAGAATATTACAAATCCAGCGACGAAACTAGTCGCGCTATTTATCACGCTCGTTAATAAAGCGTCCCTAGAGAAAAAAACATTTCATCGTCATTCATCATTTTTCCCCATTAATCACGATCGAGCGTTAATTACACGAAAGCCAAACGTTTTTGCCTTCGTAATGAAAGAGATTTTTAATCGTTTCTAAAACTGTCACGAATACTCGCTTGTAAACGTTGTTGTGATATTTGTTGTAACTGGCATATGCGAGCAAAACTCCAAATCCTGGTCCCAGCGAGAAAAACACTTGAGTCGCAGCATCCACCCAAACCTTTGAGAAAAATGAAATAAAAATGAAACGAACGAGTTACAGATTATTCGGAAAGCTCGATATTTTGTTGGGCACGTTCGCCTAAACTTTTATTGAAAAATCCCAAGAAAAATTAGTCATTGCAGCAAAAAGTATTGTAGAAAATCTCTTCGTGAGGCAAAATTTTGTCATTAAAATCGTGAATTCTGTTGACAGTTCCGTTATAAAACGAAAATACTTTCAAAATTACAAAAATTTTCAAATTATCCAAAAATATTGAGTGTTCAACAAAATACCGACGTTTTTCGACTAAATTTAATTTTCAGTGTGTTTATGAGGGAAATAAAAATTGTAGGCACACACGAGGAACGAATTTTTGGAATCTTCATATTTTTAACCCAACGACTCATGACTGCTGATTTTTTTTCGGTTTTTAGTCTTGAAATGAGTTTTTCGTTAACAAAAGTGGATGAAATCAGATTTTCCAGACATAATTCTCTTCCTTATGAAAAAATGAAGAAAATCATGTATGGGAAAGTCCGTTTATCAGCTCAGGGTCAGTTTTATGGTTAAGAAAAGCGCGGAGTGCGTTCGGAGCTCAGATTTGCGTTTAGAGTAAGAAAAAAAAATTCATGAGCGAAAATCGAGGCTTATTTCTTCCCCAAGGTGTTTAAGGCGTCGAGAGTTATTCGACTTGAGCCTGTATACGTGATGGAAATGTCTGTGGAATAAAGCAAGGAAAGCGAGAAGAAAAAAGTGGGAGAAAGTCCGATATCTGTGATGACCAGTTTATATGTGACGCGGGTACACAGATTTTCCATTCTCAGCAAGTCGTCAACGCACTCTCGGCGGCGCTCTCTCCACGCAATTTATCATCCTTTTTTTCTCTATCCCTCAATGCTTTTTCCACCGTCTCTCTTTTTTTTCTCTTTGCTAGAGATAATCCTTTGAATGATATCCGAGACTTTTCTCACTTTTTCCATCTGTTTCTGCTCCACCGGACAATTTTTAGTCTCATCATATTTCATGTGCTTTGCCAGCGTTCGGCAAATCGTAAACGCGGCCGAATATCTCACGGCAGCGATAAATTCTTTCCTTGAGGATTTCACAAAGAGGAATTCCGATCTTTGAGGAACAAATGGAAAATATAACGAGCCAACAATTACCTCGGCCTTTGTAATCGCTGAAAAATTGGGGCTCAAGTAGTACTTGATACCCTGGGCACTGCCAGGCAGAGTGACACCTCTGACGAGAAGAATGAGGAGCACCGCGTAAGGGAAAAGCGCTGTAAACCACACGACCTTGCCCGATGTTGATATGCCTTTCCATAGTGAGAAATAGCAAATGAGATAAACGACGAGAAGACACATCGCGATGTCCCACTTGATGGCGCCGAGGTCATGGAGCCCGGAGCTTCGGTGAAGCTCCAAAATGGAGCGGCTTTGTGAATGAAAATGATAAAATAAGTGACAAATTTTTGATTTTACTCTCGAGAGAAAATCGATCGTCAAGTATTTTTTTTAAATTGCTCACGTGAAATATTCTTGGGCAGCGCTCGTGTATCTCGTGTTGTTATCGACTTCGATGGCGCTCCTCAAACCGATCGCCTCCAAAACGCTCAGGCTGCGATTGCGACTCGAGGGAGTTTCCTCCATCGACCAACCACTCGCATCGACGTACGAAATATTCACATCAAATTCTCGACAGAGAGGCGTGTTCCATTCGTTTCCACAAGTCGTCCAAGGTAGCATGTTCGTAAACGATGCGAAAAAGTAACGCAGCGCCCACGCTATTATGACGTTGTAGTAGAAATCAACGTAGAAGGCGATCAAAACGACCGCGTATCCTATGCCTGTGGAATTATAATTTCAAAAGCGATATTAATCGCTCATAAACATTCCAACAGTACGACATTTTTCTCGACGATTTTTCACTCCTTTTTTCAATTTTCAATGTCGAGCAAGTAAAACCGAGATGATCGAGCTTTTCGATCCTGAAATCCTCGCTCTCTCTCTCTCTCTCTTCCTTTTTTCGACCCCCCGCCTCTCGCTCCTTAAAGTGTTTTCACAGTAGAACGGAATTGACAATGGAGAGAAGTGCTCGCGAGTGAAAAGTTAAGTGAGGTCCATTTCTCGTGACCGGAATACCAATGACCACGTTAGAATAAGACTCTCGAATATAACACGAAAATGAAAATACAGAGTAAAGAAATTCTGCGATTCCCGACCATGTTGAATAAATAAATTTTCGTTGTGCGACCAAAAAATCATGAAATTTCAGATTTTTTTCTTCAAAAACTATGAAACTTGATGGGTAATTCGATAATTACAGTGGAAACACTGGGTGAAGAAATTCTGCGATTCCCGAACATGTTGAATAAATAAATCTTCGTTGTGCGACCAAAAATTCATGAAATTTCAGATTTTTTTCTTCAAAAACTATGAAACTTGATGGGTAATTCGATAATCACAGTGGAAATACTGAGTAAAGAAATTCTGCGATTCCCGACCATGTTGAATAAATAAATTTTCGTTCTGCGACCAAAAATTCATGAAATTTCAGATTTTTTTCTTCAAAAACTATGAAACTTGATGGGTAATTCGATAATTACAGTGGAAATACTGAGTAAAGAAATTCTACGATTCCCGACAGTGTTGAATAAATAAATTTTCGTTCCGCGACCAAAAATTCATGAAATTTCAGATTTTTTTCTTCAAAAACTATGAAACTTGATAGGTAATTCGATAATTACAGTGGAAATACAGAGTAAAGAAATTCTGCGATTCCCGACCATGTTTAATAAATAAATTTTCGTTGTGAGACCAAAAAATCATGAAATTTCAGATTTTTTTCTTCAAAAACTATGAAACTTTTGATGCGTTATTGTTATTCGATAATTAAAACCAGTGCTTACCTTTGAGAAGAGGAACCAAACGTCCCCAACAGGTAATTGCTCCCTTTCGATTGAACTGTCCAAGCGCAAGTTCCATGTAGAACAAGGGGATTCCACCGACGATGAGCATGATGCAGTAGGGAACGAGAAATGCACCTGCAGCAAAAAAAAAAATCATCATCAAGAATGATCTCTCGTTGGTTAATTTTTTCATTTTTTTTTTTAAACCCAAAAATCTATAAAATTGCATTATTTTTTGTTCCCTGGAATAAGAACTCAACGGAGAGGAGCTCAATGTCAATTGGCACCAACAGAATTTCGGTTTTTCTTTCTTTTTGTTCGTTCAATTGAAAAATTCTCAAACGAAAACGATTGTGGCCAATTTATTGGAAGGGCAAGGAGGGAGTCTCGATATCAAGAGAATGTGAAAGCGCAAATGCTGTTGGAGTTGAAAGGTACGAGAGGCAGGGATCATTAAAGTGGCAGAGCAGATCGAGCACTGTAACGCGGAGTTTCCACGCTCGGGTGGGGTAATCGAGCGCAATCTTCTTACCCGTGACGAAAAGCTTCTCGTGGTAAAACTTGCACGTAAGTGTGGGTGGCTCTGTGTGCGTCGCAAAAAGAGCTTTCTCGTCGCTCACGTTTCAGAGCACAGAGAGCAGCCGGTCTCCATTGTTGCGACAAGAGGCTGTGGTAATTGTGCAGTTGAACGAAGGAGGTTCAACGTTGAAGAAGAAGAAGAAGAAGAGGAAGAAGAAAAAGAAGAATGAAAAAAAAATGAAAATGAGAGCACAATGAATTGAGGAGGATGTGCTACAAAATGTTTCGATAAATGCTCCACAGTCCATGGGGATCAAGAGCTTCGATTTGGACAAAATTCATTGATGCTCCAGAGCGAGAGAGAGAGAGAGAGATTAAAATATTGAGCCCAGTGCATACGCGATACACAAATATCTCGAGCTTCAAGTCCCGAAACAATTAAATTTGTTTTTTTTCCCCCATTTTTTTTCCTATTTTCCAAGGACCATGAGGCGTTGCAATGTGTCGAAAAATATAGCTCTACGAAGGCAGGAGGGGATTGAAAAGCCCAGTGGGTAGGCAGCGCGGTGACCGTGGGCTAACTCCATTCTCCAACGTTTATAGCACATTGCAAATGCTTTTAAGGAAATAATTCGATTAGCAACTTTTGAAAGTGCGTTTCTACGTGATACAGATAATTAACTCTCTCTCTCTCTCTCCCTAACTCATTTTTTCTATCTCCTTGTGTGTATACCTTCCTCCACAGGCTCAAATCGCATCAGCGAATCCTTGATCGAAGATTCGTCAAAAAAAAAGCAAACTTGATTGACATTTGCACAAAACGAGGTCAACGATTTTTTTTGACACAATTTTCCTAAAGATTTCGAGGCACTTTGACGGGAAAGACTCAAGACTCCGCCTGCTCGAACGTGATCGAAAATTCAAACTCATCATCTTTTAACCAAGTTAAACGAGCCACACCGAAGTATTCGGATAATGAGCTTCTCACAGATTGATAAATCGCTCGATTCTCGTGAACAGCGAATAGCGCTTTCGTACCACACTGGTTTCCTAATATTCCGATAGGGAAACTTGCCGATATCGCAGTAAATTATCCTCAGCAGGCTCGAGGCAAATGGTGCTGGAATTTCGATCCGAGAGTACGAGAAATCGGCGAAAGCTCGTAACGTCAAGAGATTCCTCACAATCATGACTGTGACGTAACGATTTAGCGAGGATTAGCAAGTTCACGATAAAAACAAAATGGAATTGAGATTTTGGATTTTTATCAAACTGCAAACTTCGAGTGGACGATTATTATTCATTCGATCAGTTTTTTTTATTCCCTTTTGGGAAGGAGTCGGCAGAGAGTGCGGCAAAGTACTTGGCCAGAGTGAAACGATCCGAGGGATAATGCGGATTTTGTGGGATCAACAGGTTCACTCTCTCCACGATGTTCTTCTCTCCAGAGGCTTTGGCTTCTTGATTCGCGTTTCCCTGTCTCTCGGCCACCCTCCGTCGCCTTGGCCATCGCTCTTTTCCACGCTTATCACGTCCATTTTCTTCCTTCAACCAATTCCTGATTCTCCTTCGGCTCACTCAGACAACGACCAGCGAACACGGAGCAGCATTTTTTCTGCAGCCACTTGAGTAAGACGCCGAAGAAAAATGTAACGTTGCTAACGCTCGAGGTCTTAGTGCGACGAGATAATCGCATTAGAGAGGATAATGTTCCGATGTGTCGAGTCTCTTGATTAATTTTCTCTTTCATTTCGATTTCCTTTGGAACAACGACCAATTTTTTCTCCCCTTGCTCTCCTTTCCATTTGATTTCACCATCAACTTTCTTTTTTTCCTTTTTCGTAAGTTGTTGCGATTTAAATTTTTCAATCAACACAAAATTTCATCCAAAATCAATTCGCCGTTTCGAAATTCCGACTTTTTAATGTTGCAACTTTTTTCATTCCAATTCATGACGCCAACACGTGTAGGCATCATTGAATCTTGCGGAATATTAGTCAGCTCTAAACTCGAACGAAACGGATGCTTCCTGCATTCTCTTTTCTACACGCGCAGTATCGTCTGTATACGTCGCTTGCCCCGAGCTACACAGCTCTCCTCTTTAATTCCTTTTCACTCTATGATCTTCAATGGATCTACGATCAAAAGGCAATTCCAACCGGAATTTCCATTTGCTAAACGGATGTTTGGTCTTGGGCGTTTCGAAAATTAACTCCGACGGTGGATTTCTAGCAAACAAACATAAAAACGACTCAGCCAACTTGGCTGCTCGGTTCTGCAGTAACAATTCCAAACCCGAATGAAATTTTGGCCTCAGAATTTGAAAAATATTGAATTAAAATGTTCGCTCTTAAAAAACGGATTTTCGTACAAGAAATTGTGGTTTTCGGGAAACCGATGCGACGAAAAGAATTTCTAAATGCAATTTCCAGCGTTTTTCGTATTTGCATTAAATTACATAATTTCGACGAGTTTTCTAGAAAGTAAAAAAGGAAGTACAGACTTGTACACGACATTTTAAAAAATTTGCAAAAAACTAGAGCGGTTTAACGATTTTTCAAAAAACTCAGATTTTCGTAAAATTCAAAAAATCGTAAAATTTAAACTGTTCAACTGACATTTCCCAAATTCAATACCAATCTTCCTTTTACGATACTCTGTTAAAAAAAAAAAAATTAGTAATAAATCTCAAAATTTGCGGAAGTTAGAGCATCGACAGGTTTTTTTTGAAAATTTCAAAATGCCGTAGACTCCGTATTTTTCTAGCAATCCCAACAAAATTCTTAGAGAACGAAGAGCTCGTATAGATTAACAACTGTGCAAAACGGGAGCCCTGTAGCTCAAACCGTTCTCGAGTTATAAAAGTTTCAATTTGACAGTGCCAGAAAATACACTCACACACACACATCCGGACATTTTTTCTCGATATGATTTTCCGATGTTTTGGAACATTTGGATCTCATTGACATATTGGAAAAAAAATTCACCCTCACATAGTTTTCTCCGTGAGGAAGCAAAATGACGTTGAAACTGAATTTTTTGGCTCAAAATCCTGCCCAAAAAAGTGAAAATGTGAAAAATTCTTGTTCACTACTGCCAGAAAAGATTTCCAACAGTTTCGAAAAACTCGAGAGCATAAAATCCACTGTACAGGAAATGCATATACGAGAGGAAAGAGGCAATGGAGCGAAAAAGAAAGAGCGAGAGAGCTGAGTAAGGAGAGGAATGAAAATTCGAAGCGAAGTAACATCCTCGGGGAGAATACGAGCACGAGGATGAGAAGAGGAGTAGAAGGAGTAAGAGGAGTGCGATGCCATTAGTTGCTCTATCAAGTCCCGTAGGAATATGATTAAGGTCCACTGTCAGCGATACAGGAGCTTCTCAAAAGCGGCTGCTAACACAATTAAAGCTTCGTACCGACAGCAGAGGGTGGAAGAGCAGCCCATGCGCGCCCATATTTATTCTTCCATCTCTCTCATCCACCTGCCATGTTTATACATGGATACAGAGACACACATGTGAGATACGCGAGAGTCCGTACCCCTGAAAAGCATTTACTTGCAAAGACACAGACACACAGACACAGACACACAGCATGTACACAATTGAAGAAGAGCGGCTGTAAAGTCAAGCCAAAAGCAGAACGCGTTGAGAGGCCAAGATCGGTCACTAATTTTCAATTATATTCATCGAATTTCCTATTCAGGACACCCTTTCATCATCGACTGTATCACGATCCGTAGAAACACACGTTAATCATTCATTTTCCCAAATCCTTTGAAAGTTGGACGAGAAAATCGAGAGGGCAAACAATTGGAAAGTTTTCCTCAATCTTTTCATACGGAGGAAAAAAATCGTTGGTTCGTTTGTTAAAAATGAGTGCAAACACTTTTGAAAATTTGTCTTTCTCTTATCAACGTTCTTGGGGCTCGAGGAACGCCAAACGTTTTTAGCTTCTTTCGCAAACAAACGGGGACGACATTTTTATGGGGCACAAATTTTAGCATGAAATGGAATTCGTGGAAAAAAAAATCAACTTTCCAGAAAGTAATTTTCCTTTTTTCAATTTTCTTCGCGTCTTGGCTTCCAACGGCTGACAACTAATAAGATAATTATTCCGCAGCCAAAACTTTCGAGCCTCGAAGAATTAATCAAGCGAGAAAAGAGAGAAACGTAACTGGAAAACAATTTGCAGGTCCAATTGATGGAAAACGTTCCTAAAAGCCAACAGCCAGCGTTTTCAATTGCGTCGGTCGAGTTAATTCGTTAGAACGTTAGAAATAATGTTTCCGTGAGTTTGGCACGCGAGCGTGACAATTTCTCGTTCTGGAGAAGCTGTGAATTGCGTCTGCGAGGAGTAAATTGTTTGGAGGAAAAAGATGGAGCAGGAAAATTGAGGGAAACCCGGTGAAGAGGAAAAGTCGTGAGTCACTGCATTGAGGTGAGCTCTCAGGCGCTAAATGCCAATCAGGATTTCTCATTTACGACATTTTCATTAGCCACCGTATATTGCATCAACTTTACCCTACGAAATTCCGATGAAAATGTCAGACGCAATGAAAATTCATGACAACGCGATGCCACATTTTTGCAGTTTTTGCCAACGTATAGACACCAAGCTTTTACTCACCGCCACCATTTTTGTAACAAAGATACGGAAATCTCCAAACATTTGCGAGATCGACTGCAAAGCCGATAACCGAAAGAAGAAAATCGACTTTTCCGGACCAGGTTTCACGACGATCGCCGTCGCCGTTCACGCTGTTCGGAGTCGACGACTTCACCACTGTCGACGTCATTTCGGATTTTCCTGAATCCACAAAAAAGAAAAAAACAGTCAACAATAAATTAAAATCCTAATTCCACATCGAGCATAAAATTAAATGAGCGAATAAATAATTATCTGGAAAACATCGCAACAAAGAAATCGCAAAAACATTAAATGTGAAAAAATCCACAAAAAATCGACTTTCTCCAAATCCATGAAAAACGAAATTCATTGCGAGTTCGATGCTGGATGGGAAACAAAATAAAATCATTCAAAATCCGCCAAATCTTGGTGAACCAAAAATAAAATTGTTGGCAAAACGATGGCAGTGGAAAAAGCGTGAATCAGATTTTCCAGGACCGTTGAAAAACTAAAAACGATAATTCTCCGTCATCAGAGTTTGAAATTAGTGGAAAATTGAATGAATATCTAAGAGATTTTGGGGATTAATAAAAAAATGTTTTTCATGCCAAGATTGGAAAATCGATGAAATCTGATTTTGTTTTTTTTTGTTTTTTCATTCGTATCGATATCAGTAGAAATGCATGTGTTCGTATACAAGAGAAACAGGAAATGCATGGATTTGTATTATATTGGGTAAGTCCGTACGTGTGAAATTACGTACGACGAGGACAACGACAAGTTATGGATAGCCCTTCAACACACATCACAACTCTCGAATTGGCTCTGCCCCGCCTGCCCCCTTTTCGCCCCGTAACGAGCTCATTGTGCAATGTTGACGGGCACCGATCAAACGGTATTATTTCAAAGGCGATATTCACAGATCGCCAGGGATGAAATCTCGGGGCAGTGGAGGGGTATTTTATAGGAGGGGATGTGCAATCGTGATGGTCCAGCAAGGATGATGTTGAGCCAAAAGAGAGAAAGAGAGCGAGAGCGAGCGAGAGAGCGAGGAGGATGGACAAGGGGCAGAGAGTAAAGCTATCGAGTACTTGAACGAGAGCTTTTCTGTCACACGCACGATTCAACTCCTCTTATTAGAAATCGAAGCTTCATTATTATTTGGTACGATCGACTCGCTCTCGTGCATCGAGAAAAAAAAACCTTGCACTTTATTACTTTTTTTTCCAATTCATTTTTTTCGTGTTCGTAGATTTTTCAATTCTTTATCATTTATCGCATCAAAATGTACCAAACTTTACGTCACATTCGTCTTGTACTTGAAATTTTTTCAAATGTCGATTCAACTTTCGAAAATATTGAATCAATTTATTTGCAGCATCAACACCAAAAGTTGTAGGAACAAGTTTTCATGAAATTTACGAAAAGTAGAGAAATCTTTTTTGTTTCGAGGCTTGAAACTATTTTGGAAACTTTTTTAAAAAGCTGACGAATGTTTTTAAAGATTTTTTATTTATTTGCGTTTCCGAATAAGGCGTTGTCGTCGTCCTCGATCGTTTTTTTCAATTTTTCCGAAAATTGACTAACTTTTGTAACGATAACGATGGAAAATGGTGGGGAATCAACTTAGGAATTGGAAAGTCTCTGCCGAGTCAATCGGAACTGTTGAAATAGTTTCCAAAGTTTTGAATTATCCAGAAAAATAATAAAACTTGGAAAAAATCTCGCTCGAGGTGCCAAATAGAATGAAAATAATAATATGAGAATTTGCATATACTTACGAGATTGAACTACGTGGTGGCTGATGTTGGAATCACTGGGCGATGATGTGACAGGGTGAAGAGACAACGGGGCACTGATGGAGCTCGCGAGCACAGAGCCCTTTTTCTTGCACCGTCGAGACTCTCGAAACTCGAAAAATTCTCGAAAATGTCACAACAGTACGGAAGCTCGTGTGGTTGAGACCCATAACCGTTTGTTTAATGATCGTTGGTTCAACGTTTCTCGATTCGCGTCTCCGTTTTTTTTGTTCACTGTGAGTCGAATTTCACGAACACATGAAAAGCTCCAAACGGAGAATCCTTCGAAAGTTCATTTAATTTTCATTTTGGCGAGTTTGTCGGAGGGATCCCCGCTTCACTTTTAACGACGCGGAGATGTTTGACGGAGGAGGAACTAAAAAATCGAAATAAAAGACACAATCGTTAAGGATTTTTCTAATAATTGAGATTTCTCAATCGTCGATTCGATTATCCGCGGAAATGAGTTTTTTCAAATGCTTCTTAGCGTTAAATCGCACGAGTAATCAACAGAGATATGCAGCGATTTCAAATGAATGATAAGTTATGCAATACGAAGAGATAAATTGTTGCTCGATTTTTTTTTTCGTATTATTTGATGAAACAGCTTCCAGTAATTTTTCCGTTTTTTTTCCTCCTTTGCCTTAATCAGAATAAAAAGTGATTAAGGCGGTAACGATCTTGAGAATTAAAATAACGTGATTGATGCGATTGATACGGAGATAGAGAAGCCGGAGTTGGCGGAAATCGCGAATGCAGATCAAGTTTTTTATGTTCTTCCTGTTTCTGATTGAGAAATATTGCGGACTAGACGAATGCGGACACTTATTCCCGTTTATAAATTTAGTGTTTTTTTTTTTTTTTTTTTTTTTTTTTTTTTTTTTTTTTTTTTTTTTTTTTTTTTTTTTTTTTTTTTTTTTTTTTTTTTTTTTTTTTTTTTTTTTTTTTTTTTTTTTTTTTTTTTTTTTTTTTTTTTTTTTTTTTTTTTTTTTTTTTTTTTTTTTTTTTTTTTTTTTTTTTTTTTTTTTTTTTTTTTTTTTTTTTTTTTTTTTTTTTTTTTTTTTTTTTTTTTTTTTTTTTTTTTTTTTTTTTTTTTTTTTTTTTTTTTTTTTTTTTTTTTTTTTTTTTTTTTTTTTTTTTTTTTTTTTTTTTTTTTTTTTTTTTTTTTTTTTTTTTTTTTTTTTTTTTTTTTTTTTTTTTTTTTTTTTTTTTTTTTTTTTTTTTTTTTTTTTTTTTTTTTTTTTTTTTTTTTTTTTTTTTTTTTTTTTTTTTTTTTTTTTTTTTTTTTTTTTTTTTTTTTTTTTTTTTTTTTTTTTTTTTTTTTTTTTTTTTTTTTTTTTTTTTTTTTTTTTTTTTTTTTTTTTTTTTTTTTTTTTTTTTTTTTTTTTTTTTTTTTTTTTTTTTTTTTTTTTTTTTTTTTTTTTTTTTTTTTTTTTTTTTTTTTTTTTTTTTTTTTTTTTTTTTTTTTTTTTTTTTTTTTTTTTTTTTTTTTTTTTTTTTTTTTTTTTTTTTTTTTTTTTTTTTTTTTTTTTTTTTTTTTTTTTTTTTTTTTTTTTTTTTTTTTTTTTTTTTTTTTTTTTTTTTTTTTTTTTTTTTTTTTTTTTTTTTTTTTTTTTTTTTTTTTTTTTTTTTTTTTTTTTTTTTTTTTTTTTTTTTTTTTTTTTTTTTTTTTTTTTTTTTTTTTTTTTTTTTTTTTTTTTTTTTTTTTTTTTTTTTTTTTTTTACTTTGCGAGTCGATTTCCAGGACAGACGTTAGTTCTCAACAGGTATTCGTGTCCTCGTAGAAGAGGCTTGATGGAGCAAATGACACGAGCGTGGCGAGGCACGAACCATATATAACCCGCCACGGTCACATGGTCGGCACGAACCGACCAATCGACGATTTCCCTCGACGCTTATTCGTGCGCGCCTCCTTTGCCGTTTCCATCCTTTCGTCGTTTCGTCGCTCCTCCACGAACCAGGAACTGCAACTCCGACAAACAGAATTATCCATGTTTATTTATGCAGAAATGTTCACTTCCAAGAATCATTTTAATCGATGCTCATTAATCAAACAATTCTCACTCTTTATTCCAATTTAATTCGCGATCATAAAATTTTTATTGATTCTCGAAATTTTTCCCTTTCTTTGTAACGTTTGACAGATTTTTTTAATATGAAGAATTCTAATGCCACAATCTCGTGTGTTTCTGAGGAAATTATTCGATCCGAGAAACTCGTTACAACCGCAATTATCGATTTCGTTTAAGGAAAAAATTGTCAAGTCAATATCCAGGTTAAAATTCTTAATAAAAATAAACGGTTCTCGAAAGTCAAAGGGAACAGAGCGAATTGTTTTTTAAATCGCATGAGCGTGAGAAAATTTTGGAAATTAGAAATACATCAAAATTTCAATAATTTTTTGACAGAATTTTGACAGTTGTTCGAATTTTCGTATTACAGACTGTCAAACGTAAATATATAAAGAGAATTTCCATTGGATATCGCGTCCGAGGTTCTCCCTGTACAATTTTATTCAAAGTTTGTGAAGAAGCTTAAAAATTTTGATCGACAGAAGATTTCGGTGGAGAAAGAAACGTTTGAATCGATGAGAATGCGCACGAGGATTCGCGCTTTTCCCGACACTCACCAAATTTCCCGGGCGTTCGTTGGCTGCGGCTTTCGTCCAATGGGGAAATGACAAAGTAGCGTTTCGCGGGTGCGCGATGGTGTATTATTACAGCTGCTGGCATCCCGTCCGAGTGGATAAATATCACAAGCGGCCACAGAACGAAAATATTGTCAGCAGTAGTGGAAACGTCAAGTGGTGGGTGTTGGATCAGAGATCACAGGATTGCTTCAGTTTTGTTTCGTTGAGGAGGAATCTCCGAATTGGAGCTGCAAGAGACAAGAAATTCCATTTCGATTGACAGACGAAGGAAAACCGAACAAGTAAAGTAACTCCAAAGTGTTTGACTTTCTAGAGTTAACTGTCTCATGAAAATGTCGATGACAGTGATCGACGTATAATTCATGCGACCGAAAGCTTGTGATGTAATTTCGCTTTTTCTCGCTCATTTACCGTTTCTCGTTTATAATTCAATAAGATAATTGGCTGGCCTAATTTACAACCTCGCTCCAAACCCTTTCCCTCTTTCTGTCTCTCTTGCTCCTTCCTTTTCTCTCTCTCCGCTCCCCCCACTCTGGCTCGGTTTCTCGTTCGTTAATTCACTCGTAAAACTTATATTTTCACAAACCAAATAGCACTAAGAAAATGATGCACTTGTGAGTTCGTAACGAGATATATTTTTCCAGCTGAGAGATCTTTTTGTTATTGTTTGCAATAAATTAACTCACACGCTTTTGTAATCCAATTGAGCTGCTTCGTACACGCGAACGGTATCTCATTCAGATTTCACAACATATGTGAAGACTGTGCAGCCAATGAGAATGCACTTGGACGGGTTTCCGAGCCTCTTATCTCAACCACGAGCAATTTTCCTGTCCTGATGTCCTTGAGAACGTTTTTTTTCCTTTTCACGTATTTTTCGGGACCTGAAAATATTCCATAACGCTCAAGATTTTGTTGCAGACTTTTTTTTCTTGCTTTTTGACGAATACACAAGGCAAGAAAAAAAAATAAAAATTACTGTCGGCGCTACGCTGCCCAAGTGCATAAATGTTTGGTCGTTAAAATTTCGATATCTCCGAATATCCATTATTCATATCAACAGCCAGTCTTCCTCTCACGATTGTCGTAACGTGTCAACTACGATGCCACAAATAATGAGCGATGTAGCAAAACTCGAGCTCGTAAAAAACAAGTAAAATAAATTCATTTCGTTGGCAGCTCGAGATCGCCAATTCGTTTTGGAAATATTCCCGGAACACCGCGACGATTATCACAATGGACGAAGGACTCGACCCGTGCGAATACGTCTGGAGCAACTTGGCTGTGCAGCGGCTTCTCTCAATCGTGAGTAACTCGCTGCAAATAAAACAACAACAACAACAACAAAAATACCCACACGTGCGATCCTTGATAACATCATTTTGCGACGCTATTTCGTTATCGAGCGAGGCTCCAATTAAGCTACCAAGTTAATAATAAACACACATAAAAATCGTAAGAGCTTCAAAACTTGGAGATAAGAAAATCGAAGCGAGAAAGTCGTTGAGCGTTCGTCAGGTGTTTGGAGACGATGCTCGCTCGCCACCTGAAAAAATATTCTATCGAAATTCTCAATGTTCTGCCTCGTTCGTATTCCTCATCGTCCTTGAGGAGAATAAATAATTCTGGAATCTGCGACGGCTCAAAAATATTGCCACGTACATTGAGAATTAAAAAAAAAAAAATTCAAAGAAAATCAAATTTCCTCATTTTTCGATCTCCCAAGTTTTTGCTCGCTTCGATTTTTCTCTGCATTTTTTAACGAGCAACCATATCGGGAGTGTGTGCCAAAGCCCTCGGCATTATTATCATAAACCATGACGCAACGTCGTTTCTTTTCCTCAAGCGATGAGAAAAAAACGACGACACACAAAAATTCAGCGTTTAGCGTTTCGGAATTTCTATAATTATCGAATTCTCTTATCACGAGAACTGTTCGGTTCGTAAGGCTCTTCAAATTCGTTGATTTTGTGAGGAATTTAATAATATAACTGCCAGAAACGAAACGTCGCAAATTCGGCAAAACAAACACGCTCCGTTCCTTTCCTCAAGAAAAGTCACGTACCTGAAGAATTGTTTTTTTTTTTTTTGGTCTTTCAAGTTTCAACTTTATCAAATCGGATTTGTGTTTTTGTTTATTTTTATAGCTGCGCCAAACACAGTCGGCCTGTACGGAGAACGAATGCTACCCGACGACAAGGCGTAAGTCTTGGATTTTTAAATCTTGTTGTTGAGAAATGCTCGTTGTTGGTTAATCGTCGCGATTCTTAATTGTTTCCAACTCGATCGAATCGTTAATGCATGAAAAAACGTGATTGTTTACAAAGTAGTAAACCGCAAAGATAATTATCTGTGGATTGGAAAGCAAACCGGAAAGGCTGCGAGACTCCACGTTGAGAAACTGCGTGGTAATAGCTCCGCGATCTTCGGATAAATCCAGAGAGCCGATGAAACGATTCGACCAGATTATTCTTGGCATTTTATCATTTTTCATGAGAATCGAATCGATTCATTTTGTCGTTTCAGTTCCTGGACCCCAGAATGATCAACCGAGCACGGACATGTTTTTCTTGACGATGATATTCGGTGTGTTGGCTCTGCTTTACGCCTTCAGGCCAAATTCTCTGCGTCGAGCGAGTCTCGAGAACGAGAAAGCCTTCGACAACGCTCCCGTAAGTAAAACGATCACAGGGAACGATTGTTATTCGTTTTTTTGGCGTTATTGCGTCTGGGGAAAGAAAAATTTGAAATAAAATTATTCGGTGCGGAGCGACGGAAACGTCACTCTAAAATTTGATGGATCTTACAAGCTTCGCCGATGGTTTTCGTGCCTGCAGGGTTCGAACGACGATCCACCAGCCCCGCCTCCGGCAGCGAACTGAGACCGCCGAGAGCTTCTCGCCTCGATCCGGTGACGAGGATCTAAACGAGGGCTTCGGCAAACTCGTACACACGATAAATGGATAACGATAAAGAATTTTATTAGAAAGACAAACAAACAAAAAACTAAAAACACTACGAAAATGAAGGGAAATTCTGAGAGAGCAAACGATTGGAAAAAATCGTATCGAAATATCTGCTCAGTGAATAGTATTAAAAATCTAAACATGAGAGAGAAAAAGGTATATAAATCTGAATCCGGATACAACGGAGTCGAAGGGCATGATAAACTGGGAAAACTGTAGAATTTAGAAACTTGGGACATCCAAATAAGTGCTAAATCAATTGGTACTCAATTGGACTGAGTTCGTGAGTATAATTAGGCGAGCAATATGAATAATGTGATATAAAAATATAGAGCGATCCCACCGCTTGCTTTTCTTCATTTATAATCTTAAATATTTCGTACTAAACGAAAGAAAAATTAAGCAACTGAAAGAATTAAGCAATGGAATTATTTTTATCGAAAATCGTAAAGAAATTTGAATCGAGCCGCGCTCGACAGTTCGTAGCACGCGAACCGCTCAAACCGGAAGTCGAAACGTTAGTAAAATTACGAATTGGAACATGAGCCTCTTCACCCGAGTAAAATAGTCGAAAAAAAACCACTTTTTTTATAGCGAATCGTGAGACTACTGTAAAGATTTTAGAAAAAAAATGTAAACCTCCGTGTCCATTGGAAAAGGGAATTTTTCCCTTTGTTTTTTATAGCAAATGGTGAAATTATTGTTACGTAAAGATTCTAAAAAGAAATGCAAAATTCTATGTCCGCTGGAAAAAGGAATATATACCGAGAATCATTTCGTACTAATGTACATTCCTGTAACATTTTATCAAACAGATTAAAAAAACAAGAAAACAAAAATGGCAATAATAATAAAATTATTAAATATTTGTGTACACTGAATTTTAATCAAGGACGAAGCATATTTTGTTAGTAAAAGAAAAGCTTCAGTAAGCGAGAAATAGCTGCAAAGTTGAAAACTCCCAAAAATTTCTCCCACGTTGTTCGTTTAATAAAGAAAAAAAAACTTTTGACAACGTTGTTTATTTTTTTTCTACGCAGATAGTTATTTTTTTATTATTTCGTATAAATGTTCGAAAAATACTGAAATTGAGTGAATATTTTTGAGACTTTTACCAGCTGCACCGAAATATTTAAAAACCGCAAATAATTGCTATTAAAAAAATGTGTCATTCGTCCTTGAAAATAATGGATGGAATTTAGAGAAACGATCGTAGCAGGATGATGGAAAATTTCGCAGGGATTGAGAAAATCGGCGGGAACTCGACCAAGATTGCCAAGAATTTCAATCACACTTATCTTTTTATTTATTTAAAAAATATTCTTACGTCTAGGCGAATGTATATATATGTACAGATGAATGTATGTAGGTATTGAAAAACCGTACCTACAGTCACGTACGCATCTGGGTTCGTAGGTAATATCGTTGACAAATGGGGGACTTAACTTTGTGCAATAGAATTTACAAATTCCTTAGTAGATTGTTTCACTGAACACCAAATTTGTACCAATTTTTCATCGAAATGTTTCTAGAAATATACATCTTTCGAAATTTTCTTTATGTCGTCAAATACGTTGAGTGTGTGTGTGTTTTTTTAAATGTTTTTTTATTCATTTAATTTGATGGCTCGTGGACTGACCATGGCTTATGATTTTTTTTACTAGAATCTAGAAATATTCTAGCTCTCGTTCTCAAATATTGAATTAACTGGTAGAAAGATTTATCTCGTCACAATTTATTCGCTCAAACAAAAAAAAAATGAGCGTCTAGAAAAAAATTAAAAATTTCAGTTTATCAATTTTTTTTCATTTTTTTTTTCAAATTGTTTAGTTTTCTTGTCATTCCTGCTGATTCATCGCGAGCGTCGTACGAACTTTCTGCAAAATTCCTGTCATCTGTTCATACTTACCCGTCGAATCCGGTAAATTTTCAAAATGCATGATATCGCAAACGTCTTTGGCAAATTTTTCAACCGATGGGAGCTTGTTGTAGGGCGATGTGCTCTCGAGCAACGGAGTTCCCAGATCTACGGACTTAATCATTCCTCGAGACGGCGTTGTCAAGCTACACATTGCCTCGACAGTTGCTGGGGGAGTGTCGTCGGCGGATACTTTCTGGCTTTCCGGTTGGTCGAGGCTCGAGCTGTGGGACGTTGAGCTACCCGATCGACTGGTGACTGGAGTTGTCGGAGGTGAAGGTTGACTCGAGTCGTCGAGCTCTGCCAATAATTGTTTCTTGCGCCGCTCGAGATCAGCCAGAGATGGAGAATCAACGGGACCAGGAGACGCCAAAGTTTCGAGCTTGGGGAAAAAGAAAAGCAACGAGTATGGAAACTGGCGGGAAAAAGTTTTACGTTCGCTCGTAATCGTTAAAAATAGGAGAGACGAACATTTTCAAGATAATTATCGATTATTTATATTTTTTTTGGGAGGGAAATGCGATGCTTACCGTTGGAAGCTCCGCTTTCGGCGAATCTAGTGAACCATCTTCCAAGTCAGAAGGCAATGACGGTTTCGCGGGACTTTTCGGCAGAGGAGGAATGAAGAAACCATTTGCCGACACGTTTTCCACGACGTTGTCTAAAATGACGAAAGATTACGAGAACATGTTTAAACTGGATGAACAAAAACTTTGGAAGAGTGAAAAATATCGTCATTATCGAAAGAAAACTCGTAAATCACCATCCACATCTTTTTCCACGTCCATTTCGATGGGAGTTTGCTCGCTATCGTTTGTACTCGGTTCGACTGTACGTTTGAGCTTTTTTCTCGTGTATCCCTCGACTTTTTTCTCGTTAATCGTAGCCAGCAACGATTCCTTACTATTGGCAGCGTAACGATTCGAGTTCCAGTATTTTTTATCGTCCTATTGCCACGAAGTTAAATCGCGGGGAGAAACGATTGTTTTTGTTACACGATCAATCACTCGCTCAGCATTCGTTTGTGTTTATTTAAAAAATGGTTTTTATTCTGGTCGCTACCTCTCTCGTGCCGGACGGAGGCCGAACATTGAAGCCAGGAAAGTCCTTGATCTTTCTCACGTCGTATTGATCCCGATCACCCGCCTCAAATATTTCACCGCTCTCGTCCGTTTCTTCCGTCACTAGAACACCCTCCGAATTGTAGAGATTCATACCAGAGTGCTGAAGTCTCGCTTCCTTCAACCACCCTGGAGGGTAGCCAAGTTTTCTCATTCTAGGTGGGACGATTGCAAGAAACGTAAAGTATAAAAAGGATCCTGATCCCTTTGAAATAATATCCACAGCGCGACGTTCACGAAGATTCACCAAAACAGCTAGTAATTCTTTAGAAATTTTCGGAAATTTCACAGACACAAAGAAACTGAAATTTCGCACGAAACTTTTCAATGAAAAGAAATAAAAAATCATAAAAATTCATCGTTTTTTTTCGAATCATTTTTTCTCTCGACGTCATTCTCTCTCTGTCTGACTCTCTATACCTGTATATGTAGTGAGGAAGTTGATTATCTCTGATCCCGAGAGCCCATTTCAGCTCCCGACTTATTTGGCCCGGCACAAACCGTCCGTACTTTTGATCTCCGTTCTCCACGTGATAACGACCAACTTTCTGCGGCGCTCGAGAAGTAAATTCATTTCTATTTTTTTGGATCTCGTTGTAATTACGCGGCTCCTGACAGTCTCGTATCGAGTGATTGCCCATGCAATTCCAGCAGTTCATTTTCGGTCTACAAGCCGCCTTGAACTCTTCTTCGCTCAGCTTTTTTGCTTCGCCCGCCGAGTCCAACACTTGGTCGAATTTCTGGTCATATTCAAAAATACGCGTTGGAATTTTTTCTTTTTTTCTGGTAAGATTTGCGATCGTTCGAATCCGGACGTTTCGCGCGTCAAAAGTCGTGAAATTTTCGTACGAACCTTTCCGTAGGTCGGCACATCGAGCCTGTCCTGCAGCGTGGGTTTGTTTTCGATTCTGAACAGCATATCGAAATTCTGTTCTTCATGGTCGTTTGCTTTTTCGTCTTCCCCGACCTCTAGGAAATCGTGACTGCGTTTACGACTCGTTTTTTTACTGCGAACTTCGAGGACCAAGTCTTCGGAGTTGGATTCGTCGATTTGTGTGTCTCCGGGTGCGAGTCTGTGGAAAAAGTCCTTGACGCGCTTCTTGTAGAGTCTGAAAGCGAGGAAAACGTGTGAATATGTTTTTTGAACGGAATACACCGGGCTGGAGGAATTTTGAATGAAAATTTTTTACCTCGATATGCTTTCGTCACCAAAAACAATTTTGAACATGGGTTTTTCGGTTTTCTCGCATTTTTCTGTTTCCTCGGGTTTTTTGTCATCCTGAGGAGCGTTCTCGTGATCGTTAACCTTGTCCGACTCCTCGGTCTCGTCGACGATGATAAAGCCATCGGGTGCGACGCCCGGAGGTAAAGTTTTGTCGAAAGCAATTATTTCTGATACCGACTGATCGCAAGCATTATCAATTTCGATCGCCGACTCGTCGACACTCGAATCCAAACAAATGACGGAGTCGTCGGCAACTCCGTCCTTCCCCGGAGAGCTCATGGGAAAATTGTTTGAAAAAAAAAAACAAAAATGATCCTCCTTTCCCGAAACTTTCACGGGTCCCGTTTAAATCGTCGCACTTGTTGCTATTTATTGGCTTTCTGATAGACTCAAACTTTTACGGTCTTTCGTACGCTGTTATTCTTCTTTGTTATTGACACTAATTCATTGGGGAAACAAGATGGCCGAAAACAGCCCGCGAGAATGTCAACGTCACACATTCGCCCGGTAGGAGACGCTACTTTACGGATTTCCGGTTTTCGAGTGCTCCAATGATGGTAACGTCGCGGCGAATTCAGTTCTGTATAGATAGCAGATGGAAAATGGCAATACCTGGTTAGCCCCTTCAAGTTGACAATATTAATTTTTTTTTTAACGAATCTCTAGGAGGTCGTTCAGTGGTTTATGGTGGCGCAATAAAATCGTTCGTCCGAAGTAATTTTCACCGCAAATATTCTAAATGCAAAGAAACTTTCCATCATCGATTGAACTTTTATCACGAACACGCATGTCGTCGAAATAATATTCCCGACTGAGAAAAATCAAAATCCTTTCTATTTCGTTAAGGTGATGGAGCAGTCGCTTTCTCGCCCATGTGAGTGCGAGAGAGACAGCTGCAAATAGCTGGAATTTTCGAAATTGAATATTTTTGATACGGTTTCACCAATAAAAAAAAGCCCATGTCAGCGGATTTTTGCCATCGTCCCGCGTCCGCTGACAGAGGCTTTTTCTGATTAGTCAAACGACGACGGAGAATTTTCATTTCGAAAATTCGAGGTGAACTGCTCCATCACCTTAAAACTGAATCCGCTAAAAAAACACAGTAATTCAGAAATTTGAATTCCACCGACCGTAGCGCTCTCAAGCGGCGAGCAATGGCAACACTGCCGCAAGCGTCATTTCCGGTTTTAGATTAAATTATTTGTCGATTAATCCGTTAATTAAGGTTATAGATAATTGGAGACTAAAGTATTAAGGGCGTTGATTTTCGGGATATAAAACCTCGAGCTAATCTTTTCTGTAGGCCCGAAAAGTTTCCACCGTTTCTACAGAGTACATAGAGAGGAAAAAATGAATTCCGATAAGTGCCGTTGGTCAATCCCCTCCACGTTGGAAATTTTTTTATAGTATTTTCCCCTCCCTGAACGCCGTGCTGTATGCTCCCTCGAAATTGCCCCATTCATGTTGTGACGTGTAAAGTATATATTATTTTTTCAAATAAAGTGGGGAAGAGTGAAAAAAAAAAATAATTTCGTACGACAAGTGCAGGATCGTGGATCGAGTTGGCGAAGGTTCGGAAGGCCGTTTAGGTAAAGAAAGCATTTTTTTTTATCGTGATTATTGGATGTACGTGCGACTCGTACGATGTGTTAGTTGCTCAGCTCGATTGGGCGAAACTCGGAGCGAAATTTAGGTTAGAGACGTGTGTCATTTGCCCAGCCATTCGTTCTTTCCTTCTACTTGTTCCGGCTCCGTATTACGCCCGAGCAATTAAAAAGCGAACCAGAAAAATTGACGTAACCTCCCCATTTTTTCCATTCCACCAAAGCATCGCTTTTCCCTCGTCCCTCGAACGAATTTACAAGGTTAACGTGCGCGCGGGGACACACGGCCACGTAAATTATTTTGGAACGAGGTAACGCTCCTCACCCGTGACAATTGTTTGCCCAAATGACACATCAGCGTTCACTGCAGTTTAAATTCCCGCGGATACGATCTCCACCGCGAACACCATTGAGACTTTGAAAAAAACGTCGAAACTCTTCTCTGTTTTCCGAGTCGTTTAAAATTCATCTATCGAAATGTTGCTTCACTAATTAATCAATAATACAATTACTCCCGCTTCCCCTTCAATCCCGCGATTCTTCATGCAGTTTTCATCGAATTCTCCGTCTCTTTCTCCACGTTTGGTACATTTTTCTCTTCCGTCCCCAACAGCTAGATAAAATGATGCAAGATGAGGATTTGGGCGGCACGACTAGAAGAAACACATTTGTACAGGCTCTGACGAGATTATCACAGGTTAGTCAAGCCTCCGCGCAAAATTCTTTGTTCCCTGCGAATCGTATGTGCTCCGCATTGCCTAAAAGGGACCGACGCACAGTTCGCAGGGAAACTGAGAACGCAGCCGAACGACAAGGTCATTTATACGATACACGACGATCTCTTGTTCCTTTTCAGATCTATCAGAGTTACCTGGATCTCTGGACGCCGTACACCATCTCGAGATGGCTTTTCGCGATAAGCCTAGTAGTTATATTCGTACTTCGTATATTATTATCGCAGGTAATTCAGCGTCTCGCGTTAATCTCAATATTTCAACGTTTTTTGTTGTTGTTGTCGTAACGATAAGAACCAGAAATACCCGAAAAATAATGATGGAGCGCACGATTTTTTCAGGGCTGGTACATCGTTATTTACGCTCTGGGAATTTATCACCTAAACTTATTCATAGCATTCCTTACACCAAGAATCGATCCTGCGATGGCGTTCGATGGTACGTTCAGCAAAATCTCCTTTTTTTTCACCGCCCCGAGCGCCGCTGCATCCAACGATTACTAATGTGGTGTCGCGTCTCTTTTGAATTGTTTCCAGACGCGGACGGGCCAGAATTGCCAACAAGATCGAACGAGGAGTTCAAGCCTTTCATAAGGCGCTTGCCGGAATTTAAATTCTGGTACTCAGTGAGCAAATCGACGCTGATCGCTCTCTTTTGTACGCTTTTTGAGTGCTTCAATATTCCTGTGTTCTGGCCGATACTCGTTATGTACTTTATAACGTTATTCTGCATCACGATGAAGCGACAAATCAAGGTAATTATCTAGTCAATAATTAAATCGACAAACTCGAGGAAATAACGGAATTTTGATAAAACTTTGACTCGAGCGTGAAAGACAACAATTTTGTCGATGTCACTGAAGGAAAATACTTATTCTATCGATTGTTTGTTAAATTTCAAAAACAATGATGATTTTCGTACTGATTTTGTTTTTCGATCCGAAAAAAGGTCGTTTTATCGTCCGGACCAAATACTGAATAAGAATCTTGAGATCTGCCCCAGAAATAACAGAATTTCGTGATTTCCTTTGAACCGAGCTAATCAATTGGTTTATCGCCTTTCTTCGCCCACCATTTCATTCCCCAAAACGTTTCCCTTTCATTTCTGTAACCATCCAAAAACTTTCACTATAAATGAGTTTTTAATGAGTTTGCCTCACAAATGACTTTTCCAAATCAGTTACGGCCTTTGCATACTAAAGGAAAATTTCTTTTTCGAATTTATCAACTTTTCTGCGCCTTTGCATCCTTTTTGGCGGTCCCTCGTCCAGAATCACTTTTTCGTACGAATTTGCGTTTTTTCTTGCCTCGTAGAGCGAGAAGAAATCAAGAAACTTTGTTCCTCTTTTGCCACTGCCTTGAAAGTTTCTTTGGAGCGATGAAGCTCGAATTTTAGCCTCCGACCTCGTACCGCCATCAATAAAAATCAAAATACCCGAAAAAAGTAGAAATTTGAAAGAAAAACAATGAAATTTTTTCAGCACATGATAAAATACCGGTACCTGCCGTTCACACATGGAAAGCCGAGGTACCAAAATCACGACGAGGGTACGCGGCCATTGGCTCATTAATCTACCAACGAACCAAGTACCAAAAACAACAAAAAACAAAGACGAAAGAATTGAAAAGAGGGAAAGAGGGGAGACGAGCAGTTGTCGCAGAGTCAAAAATATGCTCGGCTGCTGCGTAATCGAATTTGCATAAATGTGAATAGAATAAATAATGTCACTAAAGTTATAAAAATTGTGTCGAAGGATGGAGAAGAAGAGCCAGTTTACAAAGAGAAGAGAATTATGCGAGAGAGGAAGGAAAAGACGATGGAATGGAATGAAGCAAAAAAATCCGAGAGCTCCGAAAATTGTGTAAGAAATTTTCTTTAATTCCTTCTCTTCCCCAGCCGCAATTATCACTCGTTTCATTTTTCTCTTTGCCCTAAAACTCTCTCACTTCCGGTCACGAATGAGAGGCACTTTGCAGAGAGAATCACAAGAAAAACCAAATAATCATTCAAACTAAACTCTGCAATATAAATAGCCGTTACGTTGCATAAGAAATTACAACTTTTTCCAATATATTTGTATCATAAATATTGTACAAAGTATCGTTAGGTCTCGCATTAAAAAACACAGAAAAAAAAAAATCATTCGTAGAACGAGATTTATCCGAAAATAATAATCGCTAGGAAAACCAATCAGACTTGCGCTAATCAAACGAATTCATAATCACGCGTGTATATATATTTACACATCCACAAAGCAGCGATGCATTTGTTAACGTAATAATAAAAAAATTTCCAATTGTAAAGACTCAGCGAGAACGGTTGACGCGAAAAACCGACAATTCAATCGCTTCACTCATTATTTATATCGATCACGCAAGATTCTTCAAACACTATTTTATTCATTCGAACATTCCATCGCAAATACTAATATTTATTCGTATTTTTTATTCCGTACAATTTTTTTATTTTCTTCCCGAAACTTTCCAGTTTTTCGCTCCCCAATTTTATCAGTTTCTTCGCATTACTTCGCCGCTTCGTACTGTCCAACCCCAACGATTCCATTTCCTGCAGATTGAACGATTTTTTTTCAAATTTTTTCTCCAGCCTGGTCGAGTCTCTGGAAAAATGTCGGAGTCGTTTTCTTTTCAGCAGAAAGCCAAGCCACGACTTTTCTTTCGTTCGAAATATCGAGAGTATCGCGCGCCTTGGTCGAGCGCGTTATAGAATTTAGAAATTTCGAGAAAAATCTCAGCCAGCTCAGAGCTTGTCGCGAAGACTCGAGAGGCAGAATCTCGCAATCAGGATTTTCAGGAAAAGTCGGAGACATTCTCCCAATTCCCAAGTGGCTGTGGCCACTGATCGAGTAATTTAAAAAAATCTCAAACTCCCACAAAGTCGATTTTTTCGATTGACGAGAACCGACAGAAAATTCGCACTGGACAGTTTCGCGATTTCCTTAAAAAAAATTCCGACCAATTCCTCGATAAAGATCGCCCCAGCTTCCCACAAATATTTGGCCATTTTTTGGACTCCCCCATCGCGCCACCACGAGAAAAATAAACATGCACAAAATACGTCGAGCATTTCGTGAGTCTTTGTGGCTCATGAGGATGATCCGACGTCGATCCAGCTGCTCGAATCCCTTGGGAACGTGACAAAAGTTCCCATAAACATAGTTGCCGGTAGAATGTCGGTGACGGAACGAAAACGAGTAATGAGAACGTACGATGAGGATGGAAAATTAACAGACCATTTTATCGTTACTGTACAAAAAATATTACACGTATTTATATATTTATACATATATATAGTCGTTTCAATGAGTCCACTGATAATTCTTTGTACGTTGTCAACATGAACAACTGTCAGGAAAATCGTAAAAATATTTCTTCCAATGAATCAACAAAATGAATCGAAAAATTTGGAGCAAATGATGAAAAAATTCAAAATTTCGTTCTGTTGTAAAAATCGTAAACAAAAAATGATAAAACGTTTGATAGAAAATTGAAGTTTAGTCCATAACGACGATTACAGCGAATCTAATTATTCATTATTCGCAGGCAACTAATCGTGACGTAATAGAATGGAAAAATTCAAATTAAGGGCATTGAATCGTGATTATCGACAACGTCGAACTTGATAGTGTCTTGTGTGGAAAAATGACGAGATTCCAAAGAGTTTTTAATCGAGTTTTCCGGAGTTTCTTAAATTTAATTAGATTCACGAGTAGAAACTTTTCCAAATTTTTTCACGTCGATACCATTGAGTGAATTTGAAGTTTTTCAGTTTTCATTTTTTTTTTTTTCATAGAACAAGAGACTCGAGGCAAAATTCGAGCGTTAGTTTTTTTCTTCGGTTTCCGTTCGAGCGGCCGCATCGTCGTCGACGTAATTTACATTTTTTACTCGTTCATGTCTTCCGATATTATGGGCTTGGTTCGGTCGATGAAAGCCGTCGTCGAATTCACTCCGATCACCGTCGTAGTCGTAGTTTCGCTCACCGTCGATTCTCTTTTCTTGTACGGATTTGATGGGTGACAGTAAAGTCTGCAACAGACAATTCTATAATCAAAAAATCATAAAAACATTTTCAATTCTTCGTCCGATGGAACCGGGTGAGATAAAGTTTTGCAAATTTTGTTTGACGTGAGCCTTGTCGTTTTTATTTTAGGATTTTTGTTTATTCACTTGGCCTTTTTCTTTTTCTCAGTTTATGCTTTTGAAAGAAACGAAAATTTGGTTTTTTGGGGATTTTTAAAATGATTCAACACGAACACACATTTCGAGGCGAATTCAAAGTCGATCCATTCAATTTTTGTTTTTATTCTTGCTTCAAAAAATTTTCAACGTCGTCGAGCTATTTCGATTGGTTTGAAATTGAAATTCTGATTTTTCTTCAACGACAAAATTCGAAATCTCTCAAAATTGACGAGATTTTTCACATTTCAGAAAAGTTAAAATTCCCTTTTTTCTGGGGGCTGTATCGCTCTGCCCAACTGTCCCCTAAGTAATTTGGACTCTGGCGATTCTTTCACTTGTTGCTGACAATGTAAAGACCTCTGACCTCATGCTCTCGGCTCTGGAACGCGGCGACCAGTTGTTGTAGTATTTCCTCTCGGCCCTCAGATTTCGGGCGTTTGTCCATCGCGAGAAATGATGCCTGATCGCATTCTGCACCTCGCTGTTGAGGAAACAATAGAAAAACGCGACCGAGAGACCCTGCAACATGAGAATCGATGCATTTTCCTTGAGACTGAATGAAAACTCAAAAATTTCCGTACCGAGGAGTTTTTTTTTCGAAAGATTCGGTTTTTAGACGTTCGAATACACACTGGGTCTTTTTGACCCCAACTTTTCATCGTGTTCGATAAAGCGACCGAAAAAACATCCAAAGAATCGTTTCGACTCTTTTTTTTCGATCACCTCGTTATCCTAATTCTCCACGAAAATTATTTGTGATTTTTTAACCCTCGAGTACACACTGGGTCTTTTTGACCCCAAATTTTCATCGTGTTCGATAAAACGACCGAAAAAACATCCAAAGAATCGTTTCGACTCTTTTTTTTCGATCACCTCGTTATCCTAATTCTCCATGAAAATTATTTGTGTTTTTTTAACCCTCGAGTACACACTGGGTCATTTTGACCCCAAAAATTTTCTGTCCTCGATCGTTTCGCATAATTTTTTACAAAAAAAAAAACTACAAATGCAAATTTACCGGAATACGATTCGAAAAACGCCTTGGGTCAGATTGACCCAAGGCGCACTTGCAAGATGTGTGCACTCGATGTCTCAGTTTTGATCAGGATTTAAATTCACATGATTTTTCTACCTGACACGATAAAAGCACCGCCCTCGCGTACGAGAAAACATTAGCCACTTGGCCTTCCGTTGGTCCAGCCAGCACGAGAATGTACGTCACACCAAGAAGAGGAATCAGCACGAGAAGAGCTTTGCTCGCTTTTCGGTACTGCTGAGTCTCGACCGTGTTGGCAGACCGAAGCTTCGTAATCAAAACCTTCGACAAATAGAGTCACAAAATTATTTTTCTTTTTTTGTTTTTTCTTAAAAAAAAAGAAAAATAAAGAAAAACGAAAATATTGATGAAAAATCGACGTCGTTCTTACCCACATAATCGTGAATAGGAACATGACGTTTATAGCGAGTACGATAATCGCAGGGCCTTGGAAGAACCAGTCGTAAACATGGGGGACCATCCATGGGCAATGTCGATAAAGTGCCACGTCCTGTTGCCACGTCACGGTCCAATTATCACATCCAGATAAAACAAAGGTGGGAAAGCAAACACAATTGAATTATTAGTTACGTTCGTCGTCTTTGGCTCCCACCAAGCCCTTATGTGCAGCACGGTCAGTCGATTGTTATAATTAATTGAAGGAAAATTAAGAGCGATCGATCGATTTTTAATTAATTACAAAACAATCTGCAGGCTAAACATTTTACGAGGGCTCGTTAGAAAGTCGCGCAAATCCTTTTAATCATTTTTACGTTTTTTAGATCGCGATGTCGTAATTACAAAAAAATTTTCGATCTAATTTGCAATTTTAGAAAAAAGAAAATTCACCAAATTTTCTCACCGTGTTAATTTGAATATTTCCACCCACTGATTTGGCGATTCCCCAAACAGCAATCATGAAGAGTGGCATGCCTGAAAAAAGTCATCGTCCAATGACGTTAATCAACCCTCAACGAGCACCAAATCTTATTCATCGTAAAGATCAAATAATTAACATGGCATTTAAAATTTTTGATTGTCATTCGATCGTCCTCACCCCAGCCTATGGCCAGACACAGTCGAAGTTTTATGCTCTCTCCACTGAAAGTTTTCACGACCAGTTGATACAGATATAAACCTGTGGAAACGATGAAAAGTTGAGTTTACGATTTTTTTTCTCATTTCCAACAAAATTTATTCATTGGTAATGGAACAAACAATTTTAACGGTTTCTGTTGCATAAATATTTGGATAATTGTAGTTTTTACCTTCGACAAACATCCAAAAGAAATTCGTCAGGTTGAAATAGTGCAAGAGCGACAAGAATATTATGCACGTTGGAATATTCATGTGAATCGATGTCTGCAATCGTAAAAATCAAACGAATTAATAGGGAATTTTGGGAGTGGCCTAATTTTCAATAATATCGAATTAAGGGCTGACGAAACATTGAAAAAAATCGAAAATAGGGTCAAGTGGCTTTATTTTTATAGTCAAAAAGCAAAAAGATCGAAAAAACCGATTTTTTGTTTATTTAGAAAAACGTTGACAAAGTGGTGTCGAAAATTTTCGTTACAGCGAAAATCCGACGTGTCGTGGTTTCAATTTCCGTGAATCTGTTCCTTAAATTTAGGCAAAATGCTGTTTGCCACGCCAGCGATTCCGAGCATCCGCTTTAAGGTGATCCATCAGTTGTACGCTCGGTAAGAATCGTGTTTCACGTTTCATTCAGCGCGGGGCTTGATTTCCCACCACGAAAAGTACAAGTTGCTCTTTCTCTTCGCCAGAGGAAAAGTGTGACTTTTCATTTTCTCTGGATGTCAAGAACGACGTTCGAGAAAAACGTGAATCTGCTTTTTAGAAATTACTCGTGCCGCTGACGGATCGCCTCAACCCGAAAATATGAAAAAATTTTATTCACCAAGTTGAAAAACCTCAGTGGCCCGCATTCTCCAGCCCGAATTTTTATTATTTTCATTTTATTGCATTTTGAGACCGTTTCGAATAGACGAAACGTAGATTTGTCGAGAATTTTTTGTTCTCTCAATTTTTGCTCCTAGAAAGTCTCGATCGAAGACATTTTTTTTCTAAAATCGATTTTTTTCGCATTTCCTTAGTCCAATTTTTTTTCTTATATTATTTATACAAATTATTGTATAAATAATCAATTTTTATTAGAAAATATTAATAAATATTCATTTGTCATTATTTATAAATAATTATTATTTGTTAATAACAATTTATTATATTGAAAATTAATAACATAAAATTATTCATATTACAAATAATATTACGTAATTAATTATTATTAGTTAATCATTTTTTATAATAAACAGTAATTGTTTATAATGTAAATAATATTTTGTTATTATTTTTTTTCATAAATTGATTTTTTAGGCATTTTCTCAGTCCAAATTTTTTTCTTATATTATTTATATAAATTATTGTATAAATAATCAATTTTCATTAGAACATTTTGATAAATATTCATTTGTCATCATTTATAAATAATAATTATTTACAACATAAATAAAATTACGTTATTCATTTTTAAACAACAAATGATTAACAATCAATTAATTAATTATTATTAGTTATTAATTTTTTATAATAAATAGTAATTATTTATAATGTAAATAATATTTTGTTGTTATTTTTTTTTAGTTTAATAGAGCGAGAGGCCGAAAGCTGCTGGGAAGAAGCGTTATCGATGAATAGCGAATGGATTTTCAATGTCAATGTGAGTTCGAATGACCTTCTCGATTATTCATGAACGTTAATTTGGCGAAATTTATTAGGGTAGTTGAATGGGCCCTTTTGAAATATTCACTCAAGTGAAAGTGAGTTTCGTGAAAAAAATACAAAAATAATATTTTCCTCAATTAGGAAAGATTTATCGTTCGACAGTCAGAGATATAAAAAAAAAAAAATGCGCTCGAAAATTGGCAGCACTTGGAATTGTGACAAAAAGCAAAAGAATTGTGCAAAATTTGGGGTATGAAATGGAACGTTGACCCCGTCGAATCGTACACGCGATATCCACGAATAAACCGTGTTAGCCAGCACGCGAAGAACACCAAAGAAATTTATCTTTTTCGGTTTCTTTCGTAACATAAATATTTTTTTTTTTGCTTTTGTCTTGGCCTCGAACCTCTTGCTCTAGAGCCTCCATTTTTTTTACGATGATGTATACGAGACAATGAAGCTCTGCTCACGAAAGAAACACATCCGCGAGCGCGATAAATCGAGCGTGAATATAGGTCGAACGTTAAATAGCCAAAAGACTGGAGATTGAAATATGTTTGCCCGAGCATTATTAATTTTCGCGTAACAGTTTGTCTCTAAGAAAAACTCTCAAGAGCAAAGACTCAATAATTAGCAAATTTTTTCCACTTAAACAACAAAAAATTATCCTGACCTGCATCGAAGTATTGAGGATCCACATGAGGTCCGCGAAAATGTAAGTCAACATCAGATTCGTATGAATGCTGTTCCGCAGACATCGCAGTTCTCTGAAAAAAAAACGAAAGTATTTTTTCGATTTAAAAAAAAATGCAATCGATCGAACTTCCATTTTTCATTCGCATCAGCCGAGTAATTTTCAAAAAATCTCTTTTAAAAAATCAACGCAAACTCATTTTTTCCTTCATGCACAAAAGTCAAGGACGTTTGACATTTGAGTCTCTCGTAATAATTCTTGTTTATGATCTTTGGCGTATTATAAATTTAACGTTTCGCCGTGTGACACGAACAGGACATGCAGCGCGAAATGCGTCATCGCGAGAGACGAGCAGTGCCTCAATTGAAAAAGTAAACGAAACACTAGAATTTCTCCGAGACATTGAAAAAGCGCGTTTGTGATGGTTTATAGGGTGTGAATAAAACGTCGAGTTCTGCTGTAACGCGATGAAGGAAATTCAAGCTCAGCTTGGATGATGTTAAAAAGCACTTATCTCCATGCTCCAACTTTTATTCCTTTTTTTTTCGTCCTATCGTCGTAGCTCGCGAACCGGTACGTTAACAAAATGTTGAAAAAAAAATGGGAAAAATCGACATAAAAGGAACCTTTGCATTGTGCACTAATATACGAGTCAGCACAGTTCCTGTTTGTTTTATTTTTCATGCCGGCCAACTTTATGGATTCATGGTGCAATATGGTCCTGCATAGACGATGAGAACTTTCATTTTATTCATGAAACTCGAGAGAGAGAGAGAGGCTGGGCAAAATAGTCCGGAGGAACTTGTAACGAAATATGCTACGAAAACGTTCATTAGGAATTTTCATTTTGCCATTATTCTTGAAATAACGTTTTGCTTTGTCGCGACATCTGACACTGAATTCAAGTTGCTAAATTCGTCATAAAGCCTGGAACGAAAAGTGCATCCTGCACTCCTGCATAAAGTGCACAATTCTTTTGGAAATGATGCACATTTCAATAATTTACTTTTTTTCAATCCAATTGCCTGAAACCTTCGATCTACTCGGTGCTGATGAATTATTTTCCACTTTGAATCAAAAGCAGCAAATAAAAGCGATAGAAAAATTGATAATTCGATTTAGTGCTCCAGACAAAAACACACACTCTGAGAAATCGTGTCGTATTCGTTTTCATCGTCACCAGAGCCAGGCGAGCTAATTATTTTATCAAATGTTTCGAACGTTCCGAGTACACACTGGGTCTATTTGACCCGAACTCTGTCGGCGATTGTTTGGCATATTTAAGGGCAACAAATGTTTTGGCATTTCATTTTCG
>JBAJMU010000009.1:3361114-3463614 GCA_037952995.1 Hyposoter didymator
AAAAAAAAAAAAAAAAAACGAAAAATGCATTTTTACCGGAATACAATAATTTGAAAAACGCCTTGGGTCACATTGACCCATATATGGACTTCTAGAATATGTGCAGGGCATTCGAAGGATTAATATCGTCGAGTCACGTGACTGTTGAATTCTTGAAAATTCGGTTAATAATTCGCCAAAATGATTTTTGCATTTCCTCCACTGGCACACTGGGTCATTACGACCTGGACCGACTTTAACGATTTTTCGAAAACGGAGCTTCTAAATTTTCCCATTTCATTTGCAAGCTTCTGTGATAAATGGAATGGCGACTTACTTGAAATACAAAAATATAGCGACCGCAATGATGAGTGCCAGCAAGGAGAGACTGTACCCGATGAAATAGAGCAGCGTCGTTATCTCCACACCAGATTCCAATTCCGTTAGTTTCAGTTCGCGACAGAGTGAGTATTCGGAATAGTTTTCCCATGTCCCATTTGGCCAGCACCACCGACTTGCGTTTTCTGGAAACAAAATGAATCTTAATTGCAGCAATTACGTATACCATTCGCGGAACGTGGTGCACCTCGAGAAATTAATAACCAAGGTGACTGTCTCGTCAGATAGAGTCGAAATTCATTTCTTTGAAAAAAAAAATTCGATCCTATTTCGAAAATCATTTTTTTTAAGTCATTTCTTTTTTTTTTATTCGGAGTCATCGGTCCCCTTAATTACACGCAGAGGTCGGGTAATTTGCATGCTGGTCGCGTGCCCATGCACCCTCAACCAAACGAATTGCCAATCTCCGGCACAGTAGCTTCCGCTTATCTCTCGCTCCAAGGGCAAGTTTTACTTTTCTCTCGTTTTCTCTCCCTCTCTGGCTTTCCCTGCGTCGTAACAACTCCACGTTTTCCGTATTCATGTGATCATGACGTTATATCGATTTCGATATTTCCATACATGCAGTTCACGTTCTGAAGAATCGGCCCACGTCGCCGGTGATCGATTTCTTCGTCGCGTCGTACGGAAAGTTATTTTTCCACGAAAAATCTTTCTGTGTCAATATCGAGAATAAGATTAAACTTTTTCTCCATAAGATTCGAACGTACGATGATTTTTGAATTTATATTGAGAATTAATCGGCGGTTGGTATTTCTCCAAATACCACTAAAGCTAATAGTTGACCGACGTCGAATCTCATCTCATTCGCTCAGTCAGGAGCCGTACGATTATTTCCAAAAAAAATGTCTCGGAAAATTCCGATTTTACTGGAAGTTACAGGATTGCAAAGTCCCCATGAATTTTTATGGATTTTCCGAAACTGTTGCTCGGAAAAACGTCACAAAATTTATTTTCCTATTTTTGTACAAAACTGATTGAAATCCTCTTGATCGTTGACGATCGCCAATTCGAAGCTACAGCCCGCGCGATAAAACTATGTAGAGTGTGTCACGTTCGTACGTCGAATCTGTAAACTCTCGTCAACGTGTCACTCGAAAATCCCACGAGATTCCGACGATGGCTCGGAATATGCATAATTCGAAGGATCTGTGAGTGGCTAATGTATCGAGATATTCATCGACACATTTCGATGCATACGCAATAACATACGTTTCAACATATTCGAGCCCACAAGTGGACAGATCTGTTGGGGATTTCATTACAACGTTATAGACGAACACTCATAGCGTATATGTAAATTTCCCAACTGCACATTGCGAGTTTTCATCGCCTACAGAATAGCACGATAATATTAAAATTACACGCGTGCAGAGCGAAGATGTAAATCCTTTGTGGCTTCGATCAAGCTGGGAATTAATTTCTCAAGTGACCAAAATCCCATTCGATCAAAATTTTCATGAAAAATCGAGCGAAAATTATTTCGACGTTTTTTCAAACTACTTGACGCGATGAAATATTTTTTTTTTAAATATGTCACGCGTAGAAAATCCTTTCCACGAGCTTTTCTATCTTCTCCAATGCCAGTGACGCTTTCGAACTCTAAAACCGATAATCGAATGATATTTATCAGAGCTCGGGTGAGCGTTTCAAATGTCACATTATAAATAACACTCGCGTGGATACGAGAATTTATATCGACATTTGTAGAAACGTTCTGATTTCCATTTCATCCTCTTATAATTCTATTTCCCTCTTTTTATTTTCGAGAAATATTAATTAAGCCGCTGTCTTCGTAAGAGGAATCACGATGAATCCATTTCGAGCCTTTCGATCGCGACTGCGTACTCTCGAGAATTTCGAGAAACAAATTTAACTCTTTCGCCTCGACCTCAAAATAACGAGGATCCGTTCGATCCACACATCACTGTCGAAGAAACTTTGCAATATCTAGGAAATGGTGCAACCCACACAACAATTTGACGAACAGCTTGATTGAGGCTTTTCGTTCAATAATTCGAAATTCAAAACTTTCGATTTGACACATTTCTCAGTTTTTTTTCCACCTTGATTGACGAAATAAACGAATGTAACTCGTTGATTCTCGATCGAAATATTGTGAAGAGACGATTCGGGAAGTTTCCAACATTTTTCACAAAAAAAAAAAAAAAACAATTTTTCGATCGTTCTTCAACGTCCATTCGCATTTTTTTTTCTACAATATTCTCCGAAGCTTTCATTGCATTAATTAAGTGCTCCTTCGTTTTAGTTGGAATCCTGAGTGTGTGTGTTGCAGGAAAAAAAATGGAGAACGTTCTTTTGTCAAATTAAAAATGCAGTTTGACAAAATTTAAACAAAAAACGTTTCAGCTTTGTTCATCGACGTTAAAATCACTTTAGGAATAAATTGGATTCGGGCCATAATTCGGAAAATAATTCGTGGCCATCGGAAATAGGAATCATCACAACAGATCGATGCAAAGGCTTTGGTTTTTCGAAATCCAAACGCATTTTGGCGAGACGTTGAGCTAAAGTTGAAAAATAATTGAAAAAGCACAATCTCTGGTATAGGGACGACGGGCAAGTCTTGCTTTGAAGATTTACACTTTTTTTTCTGGGGCTCGACGTCGAGACGCGTGTACAAAATGAGTTTAGTTTTTCTGATAAGATGCACGACGATTTTCCATACGAAATACTTGAAAATTCTCTTGATCGGTTTTCCCTCGAGGCATCCCATCGTCTCTGGTTCACCGCGCGAATTTTTCATTTTTGTTTCATATTCCTCTTTCTCCTCCTTCGTTTTTTCGATGAAATTCGAAGTTTAATCCATGCGAGTGATTTCCGAATTTTCTCTCGGTTCGCAAACTTTTTCCGTGAACGCGATTATTCGTCACGCTTTTTTGTTCACCGTGCATATGCGAATCAGTCCGCGGAAATTCCAGACGAAAAAGCTCTTCGTATTCCGCAGGATCACTCTGCTTTTTTTGTAGGGAAGCTTTTGAAAAAATTGCAAGCCACGAAAATCTCGCGAACAAAAACTTGAAGTCACCAAAGATCTGGCGACGCATTTTTTTCTCCAAAATTTTTGTAGCTTTCCTTTCTGTTTTGGATGCTGAATAAAAACATAAACCGGAGTTAGCGCCACGAGAAGCACGGGTCGTACACCCAACGGAGCACGTTGAGATTTGTTCGGCTGAATATATTGATTGAAAACAATTGATCGGCTGTCGATAGAACTATTCGATTTCGGTGAGCTGTCGCGCGCACACGCGATCCTCGTTATTCCTTCCGTTTCTGCAGCTTCTCCAGCTCTTGTAACTCTGTTTCCATTCGCTGTTTGACCTTCGCGAACATCGTCCGTCTATCCTGGTTTGCTCGATGCTCCGCGAATCTCGGTTCTCCGCGTCCGACGAGTTGATTTTTTCATCAAGAAATCAACACCCTGTCGTTTTTCATTGTGTTCCCGATTTTCAACGCTGCTAAAAATAATTCAAAACTGTACAAAAACACGAACTCACTTTTTCGGTGAAACCAATTTTTTTTTGCTCCGCAAAACAGACAAAAAAAACGATAAAATTTGCAAATTACTCAAAGAGTTTCGAATCTCAAACTCTCTGTCGTTTTGCATGATTTTGAGAAGCTTTTTTAAAAACCCCGTACGACTGCAATGAATTTTATATTCTGAATCGAAATTCGCGTGAGTAACGTACGCGCACAGACGTGATAAACAAATGTACTGTTATATATTCTGCAGGAAAGCTGCTCCAGCTCTGTGGAGCTTCAAACGTCGACGTCTTAGGATTTCTCATGGTCTAACGACACATTGTGATTTTCTCACGATTATTGGGTTTCCCTGCTTTGCCACATTGCACCGCAAAGCTTTCTCCCTTTTTTCTGGCTCTCGGTTCTGTCGATCTCGAATAAAACGAATCCTCAGGTTCCTCACAAAGCGATTTTTTATCCAAAGAACCTCCTGCTTTTCCATTCTCAGGGAGAAAAAGAAAATTTTTTCTTCAACTTTTATGGAAAAATTGAATTTTCAATTATTACAATTAAATTCCGTGTGTTTTTTAAGCTCACGAAATTTTTTTCGACCATTTTCGGAAATTTTGGAAAAAGCTTCGTGATCGACGTTTTGGCCAATATCGAGATCTCGCGGGTTTCTCCTTCTCTTTACATTGAATTCAACGTTTGACAAACCCCCCAGGCGTGTCGGAATATCTGATTCTCCCCTAGACTTTGTTTGCCTGAATAATCCGGTGTCGAAGGAGAAAAAAGCTTATTCACACTCCTCATCTCTTTCGAAGCCCATTATCGTTTATTTTATGAGGCTTTTATTATACAAGTTTAACGTCCTTAACGTTATATAGCGGTTCTAGACGTTAGTCATGAAAAAAGCTCGACGCTCGAGCTTTCGTGACACAGCGCGGTGGGTTCGCTGCGAGTGAGGAGGAAAGACATTGCATAAAAAATAAAATAACCGCAATGTTTTTCTTATCAGAGGATTACATCACGCTCGCGGAGTTTATAAGCCATACGTTCGTCGCTATTCGCCACTGTGCCATTATTCACGCCTTATAAAATGCGCTGCCAACACCTCGATATTTCAAATATTTTATCCACGCGCAGAGGCAACACGTTTCTGCGTCTTTTATGTCCTTTCTTTTCCACGTGGCAACTATTTTTCCTCTTTTTTTTTCACCCCACAATCAGAACTTTAATTAAAAGCCGTGACCTACGATCTTATCGTTAAAAAAAATCAAATGGAACGTTCTTTTTACCCCTTCGAGTACACACTGGGTCGTTTTGACCCGAAAAACTTTTTGTCCCCGATTGTTTGGCATTCAATGGCAACGAATAATTCGCCATTCCATTTTCTTTTTCGTCTCAAAAAAAATTAAAAAAAATAATTCTGAAAAAAAAAAAAACGAAAAAAATTCATATTTACCGGAATAAAAGATTTGAAAAACGCCTTGGGTCAGATTGACCCAATACACACTTATAGGACGTGTGTGCACTCGACAGGATCACCGAATTTTCTCTCGTCGATCGTTTGGCATTTAATCATAAACGAATAATGTGGCATTCAATTTTTGTTTTCGTCAGAAAATAAAACCACAGCGCCATTAAATATCGATACAAATAAAGTTTCTACAAAAAAAGAAAACGAAAAATTCGTATTTATTGGAATGCAACGATGAGAAAAGCGCCTTGGGTCAGATTGACCCAGTATGCACTGCTCGAAGGGTTAACCGCAATTATTGAAAAAAAAGTTATTGCCAAAAAAGAAAAAAAACTTTTCAATGCAATTTCTAAAGAAAATACAGTTTTTCGGTCAATCGCGGCCTTATGCGACGTCGTTCAAGATGAAAATGTGATTGCTTGGAAAACATCATTATGGGTTCATTACGCAGCAGTCATTACGCCAATTATTAGGTTCCAAGGAGTATGTAATGTCTCGAAATTGCCTCGAAAAGAGCTTTTGCTCTACAAAGACGAATTTTTGTTGGACGGACAACGCGGAAAGCGTATATAGAGACTCGCATTTTCCGGACAATGTATTTATCGTGACCATTAGCCTTGATTAGCGTCTCTGCTTGATACGAGCAAAATCTCGATCTAGTCCCACGGGAGACCGTGCTTCAACGTAGTTAACTTGCTCCAATGTTCACTTGATAAACGAATTAACGCTGCACTCGCCCGAGGCCTTGCTCTACAGCATGCACATAAATATACAAGTATAACTCTGTACAGGTCGAGTCAAAAGTTGTTAGCTCTGCGGGCCTTCGAGGCGAGTTTGCTTGTGTAATTTTCATTGTGAAACTACTTGAGCATTCTGTCTTCTCGATCGACGCTTTTCGGGAGGTCAAAGTTGCTAATCGATAGTCAATGGAATGGTTGAATGAGAAAAAATCGATTTTCGAGCTGTTCGTTAAGCAGCAAATGGTGCGAACGCGTTTTTATCATCGAATCTGGGGCATCGTGATAATTAGGTCGTGTTAATTGTCTCGAGATTGTTGCACGTGCAATTTGAAGCATTCTGTATACACACTTCGAAGGGAAACGTTCATGAGCTTTTGCGTTTGCCTGGCCAGGAGTTTTCTTTCTTCTGTAACAGTCCCGAGGATCTCAAGACTTTTTTTTTTTTATATTTGCGACACGACCACAATACCCCGGGAATCGTCCAACATGGAAAATTTCTGACTGAGCTTCGCGAAGCTTTATTCTTCTTTATTCTACTTCGCCTTATTTTACAAGGAAATAGAAAATCTTCTCGAGTCCACAATCTGCCGTTGAGTTCTGACAACGACACCAAAGTTTTTCGAATTATTTTTCTTCCCGCACCCAAATGTTTTTTCTTTCATACTCATTTTTTTCCCGGCGCGTTTACCGGCGCCAATTTTTCGAGCCTCATCAAGAAACGAGCCCTTCGGGGCTTCCTCACCTTTTCTCTCTGCGGCTGTTGCACGATTGGTAACACCAAAACGAAACTCTTCGTAACTTCTTGTGTTTTTTTTCTCTCGTCCTGACCTCTGGCCCTTCCGGAGAAGTTAACGAGAACGTTTGCCCAGGACAATATCGAGTCGGGTCCAATTAAATTGACACAGAAACGTTGACACGCCTCGTCCGAAAAATTCGACTCGAGGATTTTTAAAAAATTTGAAATTTCTTCTCCATATTCGATGTGTGAAAAATTCAACGATTCACTTTACAATTCACTTTTTTTTGTGACTCCTTATTGTATAAAAAAGGACCAACAATCGGCCCACTTTATTTGGAGTTATGAAGAAGAAAAATAAAAGCTCTCGGTGCGGGAGCCACACGTGCGGTAAATAATAGATTTTTCTGTGTTTATTTTGCCATCGTTTTTCTTCCATTTCTCTTTTCTCTATAGACTCGAAACCATATTGAGCTTTTTACAGAACTATATAGAATTTACTAAGCGATCGTTTTTTTCCTTCTCGAAGGAAAGGCTTTCGTTCTGTTTGCGCGAATTCTACGTTGACGCGGGGATGCTGGTTGAAATAAATAAATTTGCTCGTGTACACTTTGCCCTATTTTTCATTTTTCATCTGTATTTTTTCTTCCGATCACTGTGTGTGATTGCTGGAATGGTTCGAAAGCGAATCGAACGTCCGTGGTTTTCTTTTACGAGGATGATATCGTCCGCGAGCTTTTGCAACGATATTTCGACGACAAAAACGCGGGAATTTATCTTTGTGATGAATTTTTTCATTTATCTCGCAATTCACATTTCCACGAGCTGTCCCATCGCCAAAAACCATCGCGTTGCATTTTTCTTATCCGCGTGATTTTTTATTTTCTTGTTTTCGTAATAAATAGCGAGCTGTGCGATTCACTTTCGCAAGAACGACGAAATTATTTCGAAAATTACGGAATATTGTCATTGTCATTTTTTTTTCATGGAACAAAAAAAATTCTCATTCAAAATTTCACGATCTTTCAATCGCTATGGAAATTGTTGTATTCGTTATCGAAATCGAGAATTTTAATCGCACCATCGAGGAGTTTCGCTTTGACGAAAAAAAATCTCGAATTTGCGTGATGTGAGAAAATCGTAATTTCATTTTCTCGTCGATGGGAGAAAAAAAGAACAAAGTCTAAAAGTGCAAGAGAAAGGAAACGCAGAATTTATGCAGTGTGTGGAATTCTTGATAAAAACTCGTTAAGATTTCTTTTCCTTAACTTTTTGCCTCGCGACACGAAGCCCTGCGATCTCGAAACTTTTTTCGCGGGCTTCTGTGTGTTCCCGCGTATAGACGGCCAAGAGAGATTACGGAAGCTGCTAAAGTTATCCCCGGTATGATTTTAAAACTGCGGTCAATTCTGTTACAACTTTCCGCTAGAAAGTTAGTGGAATTCAAACTTTTGGCTTTGTCTATACTTCCCGTGGTTTCTTTTGCTTTAAGAATTTTTTTTCCATCGTTTCTTCGCTTTATTTCGACCTTTTCGTTGTTTTTGCTTCTTCATAGGGAAAGCTATGTGAGGGTGATTTTTTTTTCCAGTTTCCAATGTCAAAATTTCCCAAAACATCGAAAATGTCCGGATGTGTGTGTGTGGGTGTATGTTCTGACACTGTAAAATTCAAACTTTTATAACTCGAGAACGGTTTGAGCTACAGGGCTCCCGTTTTGCCCAGATGTTAATTCATACAAGCTCTTCGTTTCCTGTGAATTTTGTTTAAATCGCTAGAAAAATACGAATTCTATGGCATTTTGAAATTTTCAAAAAAAAGCTCCCGTCGCTCTAACTTCCGCAAAATTCGAGATTTATTACTAATTTTTTTTTTCCGCATAGCGTATCATGATAGAAAGGTTGGTATTGAATTCGGGAGATATCGGTTGAACGGTTAAAATTATATGATTTTTCAAATTTTACAAAAATCTGAGTTTTTCGAAAAATCGTCTAACCGCTTAATTTTTTTTTCAAATTTTCTAACATGACGTGTGAAGCGAGCAATGTTGACAGATTTTTGCTTTTTGGAACTTTGGGATCAGGAAGCTCGTCTGCATCCACATGGATTCTTCGTCTGGGTTTTCGTACGATGAGCTTGGAGTGAAATTATGCTCTGATAATTAAGACCCGCTTAAATGTGTGATTTACGAGCAGAAAATGTTCGAGGTCCGTCCTGTTTGTTGTTGATTCTCCGAGTCGCTTTCACTAGCGTTCGAAGTGTTTATCGCCGACGGTCCGTTGTTCAGGTTCTTGTTATACGGCTGATTGACGATTTCGGTCTTCCATTCGTTCGCCTTCAGCCTGCAGCTTCCTCGTCCATTATTCTCGTTCGTCTAATTGCAACTTTCGTGAAGCTTTTATTTATCTCCAAAGCACATGCACGTCTGCGGAGGAAGGAAAGCGTTTTCCATTTCTTTTTAAATTAACAAATAGTTGCTCGGAATTATTTGAACCAATTACTTTGGTCGTAAATTCGTTCCGAGTCCATAAAGTCTCGAACGGAGATTCGCAGCTAAACAATATAAAAAACAAACGTTGATTTTCATGTAAAAAAACTCGTGAAATAAAAAAAAAAGAATTTATTTTTCGACAAAAATAAAACCGTGACTGAGAATCAATTGAAAATTCCTCTAATTAGGCTTTCTATCAAATTCATCAAGCGTTCCGAGCGTGATCCGAGTGCATCCCGATTTACGTATTTTATGACCCGTAACCGAAAGCGTCGCGTTTCCATTAACTTACGAAGCGACGTTTCCATAATTGAAAAATAAAAGCGAAAAAAAATGGCGCAGTAACCGATGTAATTGGCCAATATATACAGCGTAACGATTTTAATTAAACAAGATTCAATCAAGTGCATCAACGAATCGATAGTATCGATTCGCACACATGCACGGTACGGGCTCTGACGAAAAAAAAGTGCAGCAGACATTTGGGACACTGTGCGCACACATCAAAATGAAACAGAAAAAAAAACTATTCCCTGTGGAATATTTAATGTTGTGGGTGCGAAAATAAATTTCAATACCATCGCGAAAAGTTTGTTCGGAGTGTGGGAAACTTTCGTGGCCAACACTTTATTACGTGGCTTTATTTTTTCGAGCTCATTTGCTGCATTAATAAAAATGGGGTTACCGTGGAAAACCAATTAAGGGAGCAACTTCGTAATTTCTACGCGAGAACCAGTTCGTTTCACGCCGAGTCCAGGAAACGCTAGTTTTATTTGTTTCGAACTCTATGGCTAAAAGCCGGTGATTTGTTTTCTATATGCAGCAGAATATTCTAATAAACGGCATATGGGAAGCACTTTGAAGAAAAAGCGTTCACCGATCGGTGGAACGTGCGAGTAGCACGTGAATTTTCCAGGCTCGTGACTAACTGACTGTATCTTCGATTTACCGCGAGTTTAAACGGCTCGCTGCTCATGGCAGTTCCATTCAAACCGAACGAGTCTCCTGAATTTCGCGTTGCCCATACACCCGTAATAGCAGCGTTTCCGGATCGTTGCCAACTTAACCAGCGACACGTCGAATATGCACAATTAGCCAAGCGGCCTATAGCCTTTCCATTGATCGACCTTCAAGCTTCACATGGACATGCAAAAATGTTAAATTTCCGGTTCAGGCTTCGTAACGACATTTGTATAGAATTCGGTTTCGATAACGCATCGAATAGGCGAGGGAGGCGTTAAGGAAACCCTTGAAAAAACACAATTTACGAGTCGTCAGTCAATATTTTCGACCCTGGAATCTCCTGTCAAGTTCGTTCGACCCGGAAGTCTTAAAAAAGGGCACCAAATCTCCGTCAATCATTTCGTTAGCACAAAATGTTTGTCATAGTGATAATCACGTCGCACGTGGTCAACGTATTTTCATGGGAATTTGTGTAAACGTCGGGGGAGGGAAAAATCGATTTCTGGCTTAAGGGCATGCATTGATTTTCCGTAGAGCACCCTTGGCACCGAGTGAAGAGTTCTGGGGCTTGATAATGATTTTTGGAAAAAAAATCGATCGATAATCGAATAATCGATAATCGATAATCGAAAAATCGATAATCGATAATCGAAAAATCGATAATCGATAATCGATAATCGAAAAATCGATAATCGATAATCGAAAAATCGATTGTAGAGGAATCGATTATCGATTGGCCCGAATAAAAACTTGGAGCCTATACATTTTTGCAGTGATTATTTTGTTTCGCTTGTTATCACGAGTTGAACGTCATCAGGACCTGGCGCTAGGTGGAAAAACAAAATAACGAGGGAGGCGAAGGGATTGGGGTTAATGAAGAGAATGGAAAGAGCCGCAAGCATCAGGCAACTGGCTAGTTCTTTATAAGAAAAATAATTCCCCATTGTACACGAATATCTATCTCTACGTCCATGTCTGTTTACCATGGGAACGGAAATGCTCGAGAATTCTATTATGAAAAAGAACGCTCAGCAGCGAGATTTAAATTAATCAATACGCTCTTTTCCCAAGTTTCTGCCGCAGGCTTTGAAAAACAATAAACAAATAAATGCATGTCATAATTTTGTTTTTTATGCTGCCATGCTCCTCCTTACTTTTCGACTGACTTTTTTTTCCTTCTACTTCGCTGTAAGCTTCTCCGTGTTTCTGCAAAGTCCCTCGAGACTCCTATACGCATGCCACACTCTTTCTAATGCATTTTTGCGTCACTCCCAGTCGAGAGCCAATGGGAACATCGGAAGCCCGGCCGATGGAGGGCCTTAAAGTTGCACTAAAGTAAAAGCAAGCTAGTGTGTTGCTGCGGGCGATCTGCCAAGCGAGTATCGACCTCGCCCCAGGTTGCTCGACTCGGAAAATCCAACGACATCATTCTGCGAAACGATCATTGCATGAAAAAAAGTAATTCCAAGGATTTCCTTGCAACACCAATTAGTTGATGAACTTTCGCTCTCGTTTTGCAAACATTGGGGAATCCGTGGCTCGCTGGATCGTTTCGCCCCGCACGTGATCGCGACTTTCATCGACGTTCTCTTCCACTCATCTCATCGACTAATTAGTACCAGTTTTATGAAACTTTGACATCGTCAACAAAAGTCAAGGTGCGCGTGTGTCCTTTACGCTCCAACGCTCGTTGAACAGAGCCTGCTGCTGGCCTTTTTCATCGCGATAAATAACCAACGACGAAAACAACACACTAAGAGGAGCGGGAATCTCGCTTCGAGTTTGCCGCACTAAGTACACCGAGATAACTACTCCAAGTTTCACACGCAACAAACATCATTCTACCTTACGTATATATATATACATCAAATGTATTATAATTTCTTGAAGATCCTCGAAGCCAACTCTGTCTCACGGAGTCATGTCAAAATGTACACAATATCAAGGGCACGGAATTTAAATGAGAAATTTATCCCCAATTTTCTCTTCGACTCACAAACCAAGTTTAACGATTCATCGATCATTTTTCAACTTCGTTTCCATAGTTTCAACTTTGACGTTAACAGTTCAGTCCAGACTGACAGATTCGATCGATTTTTGCTTTACGAAAAATTTCCCTTCGAGCAATCGATAAAAAATAAATAAACAAACTGCCTGAGGCGAAATACTCGATGATACTGATTTTTTTTTCCATTAATTTTGATAGAAACTTGAAAAACAACGAGAAATATTCCGCAGCACAATTAAACGTCGAGATTCATATTTTTCTTTCATTTCGAAAATCTCCATGGCTCACGAACCAATGCGAAAATATAAACAACTCGCGGAGCCTGCAGAATGGCTCGCCCTGATGAATTATTAACCGGGAGCGAAATGCCCGGACAGGTAGTAAAATGAGAGCTTGAGAAAAGGTGCAGCACCGCGTGCTAAGTGCATTATTTCCCGGTGCCGAGAGGATACGAACAGCGATGAGTGTTGAAACGCAAATAGAGAGAGGAACAGAGAGAGAAGCTTGTTGCACTTGAACCGCGTCTATGAAACCGACGCACGCATGGAGCCACCGCATATTGTGAAAGGTTGCGAGTGAAGATTTAATAAAATCAGTATCGGAAAGCCTCATAAAACTCTCACACAAAATCACTTCGCTCACTTATTCCCTTCTTTTAAAAAAATATTAATTCAACAAATTGCAATTTTTTTCTCCGCCCTTCAAAATCTTCAATCCATTACTCAATCACAATAAAAATCGTATTCGAGGAAATCCACGATCTTTTCAATTAACCTCCTTAAGGGTTGACATAAAAAATGATGATAAAATTCTAAAAATTTAGTATGTTTTTGCATGAAGCATCCAAGAGGTCGTGTGAATAATTCCCAACGATTAGGAAGCTCGAGTTATTAAAAAACTAAAATTTTGTTAAGAACCATTTTTTAACCAAATACAAAAAATATTTGTCGATAAACTTCGTTTTGTTTTCGTTGCTTTCGGTATATTGTACATGTTAAAAAATTGAGAGGACAAAAGAAAAACTTATCGCCAAGTTATACCAGTTTCCATAAAACTACATTTGACCAAATTTAATTAATTAATGTTAATTGTTCAATAACGAGCTCCCTAATGGTCGCGGAATTTTTCCACGATCTCTTAAATACTTCAAATACAAAAAACATACCAGATTTTCTTATCATCTGCGATTTGGGACTCGGCATCCTCAAGCCTAGAAAAATGGTTCATTTTGCGAAGGAAATATTCGTGATTAACGAACGACAGTCTCCAGCAAAGAGACCCATTAGTTTCGCGGATAATCTCTAATTTTCTGGATTTGCTGCTCCGCCGAACGAGTTCGTAGAGTCTCTCGCGACGGAATATGCACAGACACGCCCATGTCTGTGTGTCTCGACTGTGTCCACGTAAAGCATCTTGTATCTCGGCAGTGCATGGACTTTATCTCGTCGGCAGGTTGAAATGTTCGTACGGTTATTCTAAGAGCAAAGACATAATGCTGAGGTTGGCAGAGTCGAGAACAAAAGCTCGCGAGGAGAACGACAGCAGAAAGAGCGATATCACTCAACAAAAAGATAAAGAAAGCTTGCGAGAACTTGCCCGTAGTTTGTCGTTGAATCCACGAGGAAGAGTAGGAGGAGGAGGGAGACGGGGATGATGAATTTTGCTGGAAAATTTAGCGAGCATTGTGAATGGGAAATAGGAAATGAATTATCCGATGAAGGCAGCAGCAGAATCCATGGCCATAATATTTCGCCATATATATGCAGCTGCGGAAAATCCACCCACCGAGAGATAAGCGTGAGTTAGTTGATGGAAGAAAAAGGTGAAGAAAAACGAGCATCTTGCAAGCTAGTCATCAGACTCCAAAGTTTTTGGCATGCATGACGAAACGCTGAACTTTCGTCTTCCGACTCGCACCGCGGCGTAGGAAGTGAACATTTTTACTCATTTTCACCCTCGCAATCGTGTCTTTTTAATTCAACTTCAAATTTCCTCTTCCTGGTCCGAAGCAGAGCAGAAGATTCTCTAAAAAAAGTCTCAGCCTTGGCACTCGCAATCATTGCAGTCAAATTTCTCCTCAAACTCTAGTCCGCAGAGTTTTTAATTGTCATAAAATTCGCATTGACGGAAAATTGCGAAAAGTTAATTAAGAAAATTCTATAAATTTGCAATGGATACACGCTTGAAAAATATTCACCCGGAAAAATTTGCTGAACATAAAATTCCACGACGGTCTTCGCATTTTCTAGATTCTCGATTTTTGTCGCTTGTAAATTCCGATCCTCAAAAGAAATTCCTCGTGAATTTGCAACCCGAATTATTTCCACAAAAGCTCGAAAAAGCTCGATGGGTCGGATTTGTAAAATATCTTTTGTGGGAAACACTAAGCGTTTGAGAATTGTGAATAATTTTCCTCAAAATATCGATGAAAACAGAAGATCGAGGAATTTGGATTTATCAGGCAATCGTTTATCGAAGAAATTCATCGATTTTTATCTCTTTGTTGCTTGCAATTACGAACTTATTGATTGTGCAAATAAACCAGTCGTTTCGTTAGTCCCAAACGGCTGTTTCACGTTAAGGGTGAATTTAGGAAGATTCTCCACATAAAAGAACTCGCCAGAGAGAGGAATCGAGACAACCGCGTGATGTATTACCGCTCCAAGGCGAAAGAGACTGTTTCATGCCTCAAAAGACGCTGGTCCGCTATTTCTTTTCTTTCCTTTATCATTATCGTTTGGTACAGTTTCAATCCTTATCCTTATTGCCAACCCGCATAAGCCCCACATCGACACAGCGATATTTTCCTCTGGACGAGCCCTTTGTGTTTGCACACTCCACTTTTATCATTTTCTTTATATCTTTGACTTCCGTTTTATTCTTTACTTTGTTGATCTTGATGTTTTCTTTTTCCCACAAGGAACTTGCGTTTTATTTGTGAATAAAATAATTTTATCAAAATTGTCGCAACCAAAAATCGATTTGTGAAAAAATAGAAAGTTTTTTTTTCTAAATTTCTCGATTCCACTATCGCCTGTCAATCTCCGGCTCGAACTTTTGAAAAACTCTGTCACTCGTTTCGTAAATCTCGTGCCAATGCATGCTTCGAGAGTATACGAAGCAATTTTTAAACCGAGTAGTTTGCGAGCCACGAGAAATGCGTTTGCCCAAAGCGAACGAAATATGCGGGCGAGGCCGATCCACCGGTGGCTTATCGAGTAAACCACCGGCCAATTTATATGCGTTATCGCAAACTACCTCCACTGTGTGCTCTCTCTCGCAGACAGGGCAAAAGTGCTCGACGCTGACTGGCAACGCGATGGTGAGTTTCCGCATTAATGGCTCCATTCACGACCGATCACTCAAAATTCATCGTCTTTTTGTTCCAGTTTCAAACTAAAAGCGTAAAACGGAATATTGTTGAAAGATCCTTGACGATTCTTCACTCCGGAAGGAAAAATCATGGACGTTTCGAAAAAATGTCATAAATCGCTTTTTTTTTATTAAAAGAAAATTTGAAAAAAAAACATTGCAGAATGGAACATTTCTGAAGAACGTCGACCAATTTTTTATCCACAAAATTCGTCAGTTGAGTTCGACGAAAAAAAAATGATAAACCGACGGAATAATCTTTGGAAACGTTCTAATGAAAAGCTCTCGAGGTTTCAACATTTTCCTGCAGAACCAAATAAAAAAAAATACACTCTTTTGATATTTCCGACAGAAAAAAATCGCTGTGCCAATTAAACGGAGCATTTTGGAAAAAAAAACTGTGCCTTTTATCGAAGCACTCAAAGTCTGCACAGCAGATTTCCCGGTCGTCCTAGTGCACGCGGAAAAGCGACTTTTTTCATATCCGCGCTCGTACACAGAGGTACTTGTCGGTCCGAGAACGATGCAGGAGTAAAAAAAGCTCATAAACATTGTGACAATCTGTTTTTTCTCATGGCCACATAGGCACTGCAACCTCAACAAGAATTTTAGAGCTTCTTGCGCTTTTCAACATTTGCGAATGAATTTTCATGAATGGAATTCTCTCCGGTCAGCACAATTTCTTCCTTTCTACATGGTCCACGCTTATACGTGCTGGCTGACGAAGGAAAACCGCCTCAAATGCAACTCTGAATTCTCCTTCCTAGAAACGCGAATATTAACTTTAGCAAAATTCAGTGTAACGTCGAGCGTATTATTAAATAAATGAAATGCGAAGCTTCGCGTGTTAGACGAGCTGGAAAAATTGTTCGCCTTGCTAATTAGTGATTCCGAGTAAAAAGGCTGCTGCGTTGTTACAACAGGCTCTAAAACGAAATCCTCGTAAAAATTCGAAAGGAATTTGAAGTTGACGATTTTGTTTGACATAAAGATAAAATTTGTTGAATTTTCAAACTTTGACATTGATTGTTCGGTCCCTTTTTTCTGACGTTTTCCCTCGCCTATACGTATTTCCTTCGTGCAGTGACAAATGTGAGAAAAAATTCCGAGAGTCAAGTGGAAAGAAGATTTTTTTTCGCAGCTTTGATTTTCGAGTATCTATGGAATGAGATTCAATCATTTTTCCTGTCACTCAAACATCCAATCGGGCTTTATATTCGCGTCTTTACCGCGCACCCCCTCGTCGTCATCGTATTCCGAATTTTATTTTAAGCAGTCTCCCCTGCTCTGCCATTCGCATTTCATTCTTTTTTTTTTCCATTACTGTGTGAAGATTCGTCAGTTCGGAGTTGTCAGTGTCGCCGCAGTCGATGCGTGGCTAGGAAATTGATTTAATTGAGCATGTTTAAGAAATAAATGGGCTGGAAGCTCCAACATGGAAAAAATGAAAAGCAGAGGGAGCAGAATGGAGCGTCGAATAGTAAAGAATCGCTGATGCCCTTGGGATGCGAAAATATTAAATTAATTTCAAAAATTCCACTGGATCTTCAAGAGTCGTCGCTCATCCGTCACTCACTCATTTCCTCTCCTTTTATATATTTTTCTTTTCCGCACCCTCCTGCTCTGTGTCAACACCAGCTCTCGTAAAAATGTTAACCCCTGAGTGAATTTGTCTTGGAGGTAAAAATCCACACACGCTTCTCTGCTTCGAGTGCATATCAATTTGCCATAGTAATTGAAACTTTCCGAGAGCCGAGAGAGAGAAAAAAAATATATCAAGAGGAGAAAAAACACGTTGCAGTAAAAACAAAAAAAAAATAGACGAAGAAAAATTGTACCTCGAAGAAGAAAAAACATGTGCGAGGATTAAAAATAAAGGATAAAAAAATTTTATACGAATAAAAAACACGCGGAAAATTGCGATCGAAAAAAAAAAAAACTCGTGCGAGAGGTCAATTTATAATTTTCAATGGTTGCCCGAGCTCGCGGACTGACGAAAACATCTGCAGGACAAAAAATCGTGAGTGGAAACATATTGGCCAATAAACTCAACAATGTCGGAGAAGAAAAAAATCGTGACTGTGAAAAATAATGGCACTGAAGGAGAACAAGTTTGGGGCTACAACGAATTTTCGTCGCTCATTCGATTTCCCACACAAAATTGATCAATTAGCCAACTAAATTGAATGGTGAAAAAACATTTTTTTTATTCCCCTCGACATGCTGCTACGAGTTCCACGAAAAAAATCCTGTTATGTGTGGCGAACGGTGGACCTTTTTGTTTTTATCTTCAACCTGATTACTAACCACCCCCGCGTGGCTGTATAATTTCCGTCATACGCGCTTACGTGAGTCCCTGGATAAACATGAACTCTCTTGCTTGATAGTCTCCGGATTACTTTAACGTTTTTTTTTTTTTTTATTACTCTCCTTTTACAGCGTCCACGGAGACGAGTTGACTCCTCTGAAATATCAACCGGAGGCTTATATTTAGAACAACGACGTTCACATTACACGCCACAGCGAGCCGTCATTTTCTTTTTAATTTTGCTTCTATTACTTTTTTTTATACTTGAACGTTTTCTTTTTTTCCAGGCGATCTTGCCACTGAGATGACTCGCTGATATTCCCTCGTAACCCCTAAGCCACAAAATTAATAAAGAATTCATTTCCATCATCGTTTCTCATTAATATTTCGCCCGTTTCCTTTTTTTGCTAGAGAAAAAAATGCGAAAACATATTTGTGGCTCCGCGAGGTTGATTGATTTCGTTGTTTTTCCCTTCATTCTCGTCTGCAACGTACTCTCGAAGTATGGAGTTAAATTTATGCCCCCGCATCCATCGGCGTATCTCAATTTTTTCTTCAGTTCGTCCTCAACATTTTTTTTTTTTTTTTTCTATAACGAAGCCATTTTTTTTGCATCCCCTCTGGGACTTGCAATTCTTTCACCGCAGAGACTTGGAATTCGTTTTGACATTTCGTCGAGAATGACAATTGCATCGTTCCCTTTCGCAGACTCTTGCGCGAATAGAAATTCTTCAAGTTTATTCCCCGTTTTATTTTATGATTATTGTTGACGAATGGGAGCAGCAGCAGAAAGCACGTAAAACTTTACTTGTAACTTACAGTTCGGAAGCTGACGCGAATCTTCGAGATTACAGCATCTCGAGAATAATTCGCATGACCGACACTTTCTACCCCTTTCTCCATCCTTCGCTCTCCTCGCAAGAAGCTTTTTTCTCCATTCGAGTAAATTAATCATTGAGACTAAAAACCAAAGAGTCATCAATGACTCGCAAAGCATGGACAGTGATGCATGGCCTCGTTTTTTTACAGTCTCTGACTTGTTTCGATTTTTGAAATATTGCTAATTTGTGAAAAAAATAAAAAAATATTCGATTGTCAATGAATTTTTTTCGTTTTTTTTTATCGTCAGGAATTTTTTTTTTTGCTATCGTCTCCATGATTCTCGGAATGTCATTCAGATTTCCATCTATAAATATCGATGAATCGATCGAAAGTGTGAATTCCTGGAGCATCGGGTGCATAAAGAAGAATTTTAGTTTCCAAAGAGGATGAAAATCTGTCGAGATCTCGCGTCGATTACGAAGTCTCGGTCTCCACTCATGGGAAATTCTTCCATGGAATTCCTGCCACGATTTCGATGTCTGGTCACATCGCAGGAAATAGCAGAATGAAATGAGCGTAAAAATCAGGAGTGGAAATGGGATAATAATTCGATCGTCAGTCGTGATTTTATTTTCGTATTTCAAGGCAATTTTTTTTTTCACAAACTTCTTCACTGTATAAAGTTTCGATAATTTACCGAAAACAACTGCTCCAGGGTCTCATACTATTAGGGGAAAAAATGGCAAATCACCAAGTCGAAAAACATCGATTTTGACAACGTATCGAATTATAAATCGACTCGAGAAATCCATACTAAAAAAAAAATACAACACGTTCTTTATATTTATATATGTAACGACCGTATTCACAAAGCTGAGAGCACAAAAAGGAGATATCGTGCGGCGAAGCAAGTCCCAAAACGACCTAGGATTTACCCAGTTGGAGAAGATCTTATTTCTCGGTGTTCGCCCTGGGGGAATTTATATCCACGACGAAAAGTATTGTTATCTTTTTGTCACACCTATATACTTCCATTTTATCTCTCTCTTTCTCTCTCGCTCTGGATGGTCGCATCAAGAAGTATGAGGGAAAGGTTTTCATGCGATTTTTCTCCTTTGTAAAATTCACTTTTTCGTTATTTATAAATGTAAATTTTCTTCTGCACAGAATCGATTTCGATTGATGGAGAAAATGAAATTGTCTCTGGACTCAGAAAGAGATCAAGTTTTTTTTGGATGAAAAAAAAAATTTTTACGTGCGTAATTAAAAGACAAAATGAAGGATAAATTTATTATGTTGATCGTGCTGATTTGATGGATAATTGGGTTTTAATTTCATAATGCGAGTTAATCTTTTGTCTCCCTCGCGTTCGGGCATACTTGGATATGTAATTTTGTGCGGATTTTAAAAATTATCCCCGAGTCATAATGAAACAGGATTTCACGAAAGTTTTTTGATCCGTTGTCAGCCGAGACTTACTCGCCAATTTTGTTATTCCTACTTTTTATGTTCTCCCTTTTTCGTGGCATGAATCGTTTAACCTCGTCGTAATCCCTCCACCTCGCTTCTTCCTGCTTCCTTAACTCCCCTATTTTATAGGAAAATTTGCGTTATTGGCCTCGTGTCCTTGAGGAAAGTCTCTTCTGGGGTTTTAACGATAACCCTCGGGGGGCACTTGTTGAGGTGAAACTAACCTACTCAGCACGTTTGTCGTCTCATCTTCGACGCCTTGTGTGTCGTTCTTTTCCTCTCTCTCTCTCTCTCTCTCTCTCTCTCTCTCTCATTTCCTCGTTTTCTACCTTTCCGGTTTTCCCGCGCGTGTGTGTGTACGTGTGGTCTGTGAATTCATGAATTCTTGAAAGCCCAAAAGCAGCCTCTCACTCTCGAGAGACCTTTCGACCGTTTCGCATTTTTTCTATTTTTCGTTTTCCTCTTTTTCTTTCTCTCGCAATATCCTGTCTCGTTCCGAAACTTTGTCGAGTCGCTTTTCCATTCTTTTTTTTGTCTCGCCTCCCTTTGCCCTTTTCCTCGCGATCCCGGAGAGCCACACAGCAGCACCAACTTTTTCATCCTCTCGTTAAATATATTGTTCTTTTTTGCATTTGATGGAGCCATTTCAGCCCCGAAATCCGCGTATAAATAAATATATTCTCGCACTTTCCCGCGTAGCCATTTTGTGTTTATGCAACTTTGAAAAGATTCCTGCGCTGCTGCCGCACCCGATATATATTTATATGTTAGGAATGCAAAACGCCTGATTTCAGGCCTCGGAGAGATTCGCTTTTTCTGAGCAACGATTGTTCCCTCAATTCAATTTTATCCTACACGGAAAAATGAATAAAACAAATCGCCATCACCACCTTGTTTTCTGCTGTCAAATAAATGAAATATTTGATAACATAAAGAGACTCCGTAAGGTGAAGCCGCCCCGGATCGTAATGCCTCTTATCTAAATGAAATATTTCCACGGGGCTTAATAAATTATTTTTTATCTCACTCGGCGAATGGAATTTTCTAATCGATGGAACTTTAATCGCCTAATTCTATTTATTTCCTCGCGTGGAAAGTCGGCCCGAATCGTTACTCAGAGCCTGGATCCCTTGTCATAATTTATAGCTAGTCGAAGCAATTTCGAAAAAAATATTACGGGGCCAATAAATTTATGACATTTCTGTTGTAACGTTTTGCGCAATATTTCAAAATCATGGCAAAGTGAGATTTTCGTGAGTGCAGTTTGCAGGATTGAAAGACAAAAAAATTGGTAACTTGTTCGTCATTCCGCGACTCGAGACCCGAATCGGCATTTGGCGTGAGAGAAAAAAAAAGCAAATTCATTGAGGATGCGATGAGTGACAAGAAAAATCAACATAACGCAAACTTCATCGTAACGAATTTTTGGGAGACGAAACCAACCAACTTTGATTGATCGCGTCAAAGAAAAACTTTCTCATCCTCTGCGCGCTTTGTTCCTCGCGATGTTAACGCCTTAAACCCCCATCAATTCCCCGTTGACGCTAACGTTGTGTTTTTCGTTCTTGTTCCGTCGTAACTGCGTGCCCTGATCGATAGGTCGATCCGCGCAAACAACAGCGAAGCATAATCAAGGCCTTTGCAACTTGCTCAAGTGACCAAAACGAAAAGTCTGCTCCGAGCTCATGATTATCAGGCGACCCGAAAGTTATGAGCAGGACTCGTAAATTAAAGCCTCAAGAAAAACCCCCTCAAAGCCCCATTGTTGTCTAAAATGCCCTGCACCCTTGTTTAACTTTTTGTATTAATTAATTTGTCTCATTTTTTAAACCCTTTCTGAGCACACATATTCTATGAGTGCATAATTGGGTCAATCTGACCCAGGGCGTTTTTCAAATCGTTATATTCCGGTAAATATGCATTTTTTCTTTTTTCTTTTTGTAGATTCGTTTCCTGTGGAAAATTGTCCACATTTTATGGCCTAAATTTTTTTTTTTTCACGAAAACGGAAAATTAAATGGCCAAAATCTTCGTTGCCATTAAATGCCAAATAATCGGTGACAGAAGATTGTTGGGGTCCAAACGACCCAATATGCACTCGAAGGACTATTATTAACCTTATTAATTATCAATAATCGAAGAATGCGATTATTGTTTATTTATTATATTACTTATTTATATATATTCATATTTTATCATTTATTTATAATAAACAAGGGTTTATTATAAATAATGAATAAGTAATAATAAATAAATAAACCAAATGAAACATTATTCCTCGTCATCGTGAGCCAAAGCCATGCGACCCCGCCATCTGTCCCTCTCCCTTTCTCTCTCTCTCTCTCCCTCTCTCTCACTCTTCACGACACAGCAGCAGACTGGCCACGTCTCCTTAATTGATATCTCATCAGCGCTGCATCAAGCTCCAAAGTATCAGAAAATTTCTTCCTTAAGATTTCTCGCGATTCACTTATCTCGTAAAGTTCGGAACGTGACTTTTGCAATTCTCGATTAATACGTGCATTTGTATATAGATACGTATAGCGGTTGATTGTGGGTGAAGCAATTCGCTTTCGACACACGAACTTTATGGATTAAACTCCGTTGTACGCGAGTAGAGTTGAACAAGATTTTCATCGAAAACTGGTGTCTACTGCAGGACAACGTGGCTTATCCAGTCTCTCATCTGCGTACCTCTTCGTGCATTGTACAGTTCAGTTAACGCTTTATTTACATGCACACGTGCATGTGCTTTGCAACGTGTACTCTTCGCATTGAATGAACAAGGCCAGGACGTCAAAAATCACATTGACATTCATCCTCATACGCGTTCCCAAGAACGTGCCAACTTGGTGTCCTGGAGTTTTTTTCTCTTCCCCATGAAACTTCGCCTTCCAGACCATTTTTTTTCACCCTTTTTATTTGCCTGCTCTTCCTTCTGAAAAGTCTTTGACAAATTCTTCCTGCGTCGCAGTAGATTTCTGTTCCCTTGGCACACACGATCCGAGCAGCAAAGTTTCTTTCCCATAATTACAGCTGCAAGAATCTCCAAACAGCACACTTCCGCCTCTGCCAGCAGCACAAATATCAATGGAACATTTTTCTTTCATTTCTTTCATCTCCAAGGATTACACGTTGTTCCCGATCATTCCTCCTCCACCCTCGCAGCTCCCCAGACAAATAAAAAACATAAGGTAATAAAGATCCTTAAGGAGAGAGCAGGATGCGAATGAAACTGAATTAGAAATTCCTGAAAGCTTGCTGCGAACTCGGAAGCCCAAATTTCGCCAACTTTGTAGTTACTTCGCGAATGTTGCTTCTTCGAGTTCTTTATTCTGCGTCTAACTGAATTTCTCAGCATCCCTTTTTTCCACCGATTCCTAGCTTCCATAGACACTTTTCCTTTTGCTGGATATTTCACTCCGCGCGGGACATCCTTCATATCAAACGCGATTGCCTCCTAGTAATTCTCCTTCGCGATTTACTGCAGCGCCGGTTCGCTCCTTGCGATAAAGTAAAGGGAATAAGCTCGAAGCGACTTTTTTTCTGCATTATTATGTCCCACTCATTTATTTTCTTTCTGCCATTTCTTTTTCGTTTTGTACACATGCGAGAGTGAGATCCTTGGACTCCTCATTTCCCAGTGGACCGAAAGCGTTCGTGGACAATTGTGGGCCAATGCGATGATAGAAATTATTCAATAGTCTGCTATTTCTTCGATCGAATTCCCCGGTCGATCAGTGTGTGCGGTCGTACGAGCAGAAATTTTATGAAATAGACGCCAACTTCAGGAAACTGCGTCGACGTCCTTAACCCTTCGAGTGCACACTGAGTCGTTTTGACCCCAAAAATTTTCTGCCACCGATTTTCGTCATTTGATGCCAACGAATTGGCATTTAATTTTCAACAAGAAACGTGTCTACAAAAAAAAATTGCATATTTACCGGAATACAACGATTTGAAAAACGCCTTGGGTCAGACTGACCCAATATGCACTTATAGAATAATCTGTCGTCGTATCCTTCACACAGAACTGCTTCCCATAAAAACCACAAAATTTGACTTGATTTTCGATTCATTTATCGTGCGCGAACGATTTCTGCTAAAAATATGAAAAAATTTTGCATTCATCGCTCTCAATATGCAAATACGTTATTGATCGTCCGAGAAGCAAAGCTGTTGTTAGTTTCATGGAGACTTTGCCAAAATCGAGTCTTTCCAATCTCCTGTTTAGAGAAATAAAATTTGCCTGATCTTCGGTCTGATTCGAAGGTCCCATTGATGCGCTGTCATCGTCTGGTACACGAATTTATATCGCTACGCTGAACACACAGCTATAGCTCGTTTCTGCCGAGATTGCACCCTCGGGATTAAATAAGGTCCCTGTCTCTGTAAGTTGTAGAGGAGAGAGAGAGAGAGGACGAGAGGAGCAGGAGGAGGCGGAGGAGGAGGAGGGTGGAGCTGAAACGGATACGGTCGAGGGAAAATCTTGAAACTGGTTCGCCGAAAGCTCCACGAGAGGATATCACAAAGCTATTTGATATCGCGCGGTGAGAGTTCGGTATTTGCATGATAGAAGGGAGGAGCTGTAGAAAAATCGTTAAAACTTCTCCATTTCACCCACCGCCAACAAATTGTTAAAGTTTTTACCTTTTTTCGACACGCACGAGTGAAAAATCTTCATGGGCTTTCGAGAGCCGTTTTTTAACCGGGATCCAAAAAGCAGTGATGACCAAAAGACAAATAAGCATGTGAATAATAATAAAAGAATCAAATTTTACAAATTTTTTTATCTTGATCGAAAACATCGAGATTTCATGAAAACAAAAATTATCACTATTATTTTTTGTTTCAAAAGATTGATCGAAAAATAGTCAACGACTTGGAACGAATGTCGCGACGAAGTATATAAGTTTGTTTAGTACTTTTAAAAAATACGATAAACACTCATGTGTGTGTGTGTGTGTGTGTGTGTGTGTGTGTGTGTGTGTGTGTGTGGGCTTGTGATTCGAGAACTCTCTTATCGAGAGGTTTACGGATGTGCACTTTACTCTGCGAAACTGCCTCGAGAGTTGTGCAAACTGGGAAACGTCGAGGGTCTCGTCTGCTGCACGTGTGTCTCTCTATCCTTGCAGAAATTTTCTTGCCATTCGGTTCCAATCGCTGCATTCGTGTATTCCGATAAGCAAAGTATAAGGCAAAAAACTGTACATTTTCGATAAAGAAAATCGGTGCAAAGAGGAATAAAAATTTTAGAGCAGCAAAAAAATGTTTACGAGGACTGCGGACTTTACTGAGTAAATGCTGATTGTGCGGATCAGTGGAGAAGAAATTTCTCAAAAAAATAAAAAAATAAATAAAAACGAAAAATGCGAGGAAAATAATGAAAAATTAGTGACCGTGGGAAAAAAGTAATTAGTCGAGGAACACCGTGGACTTTTGTTTGTCATGACTTAATTCGCGGGCAGTATTCAACGAGATTCTTCGCGGGTTTTGTTCGCTCCTTTTATCACCTTGTTTTTTCTCCGTAAATTATAGAGAAATGTGTAATAATAAGAATGGCAGTGTGTAGTTTTTATCCACTACCTTTATTCCAGCTTGTTTTTTTTTGTCTTTACGATCATCCTTGTTTGACCAAGGGTCGGGTTTTATGTAGTCACAGAGACTACAGGGATGTTAGTTTTATCCAGCACGAGAGCTCGAACGTTACGACATCGAGAAATCGCCAGAAACATAAAAGTCTCGTGGGAATAAGAAACAAAAAAAAAATCGTCGATCATTGCGAGGCAAATCAACGCTCGCGTAAACTTTATTATGTCGCTCTGGATTACTGGGCCCGCGAATATTAATAGAATACTTCGCGAGAGTTCCGATCAAACTCGAGAATCTTCCGCAACATGAATTTTCGAGTCTATGAAAATTTTATTATTTCTCGTTACTGCTAATCTACAAAAGAAAAATCGATCGCGATCACAGTCCAGCTGAGGACTCGCAATTCCCACAAAAATAATCGAATTTCGCGTTTTGCTTTTTCGAAGCTTTCTCACCGTCGTTTTTCGAAGTTTTATAGTTCGCCATAGAAACTCGTTTTATAGAGAACGAACCACACGTCGTAATTACGCACTCGACAGCGACATAGTTTGTACGTGGTCGTTGCAAAATTACGTAAAGTTTGCTGCGAACCAGCAAATGTGGTTTCAGCTCCAACTAAAAGCGCACCAGTCCAAAGTTCATCAGCCGTCCATTGCATACGTAAACTAAACAGTTAGCCCAACATCATCGATCATAACACTCTGGCATTCGTGCCTCTCAAAACCCCTAAAAAATATATTGTCCATTTTTTTTCTTCATAAATACGATCGCATGAAAAATTCTTGGACAAATATTTCATCGCATTATTTTTACCAAAACCCTTTCGCGTTGCAAGAACAGAGTTTCCGTTTCTATAGTGAAGTTCTCCGTAAAATAAAAAAATACTCTCGCGTTGACGATGATTTTTCATATTTGGCTGACCCCAAAAAATGGAAAATAAATATTAATTCAAAATTGAAACAAAAAGTTAAATGAAGAAAAGGAAAATAAATTGAATTGGAAATTCAAAAATAAATATAAAACCAAAAGGCGCAGCCTTTGAAAAAAAAAACTAATTTTAATTTTTTACCGACATTTTTGTCCTCGAAACGTTCGCGACGTTTTTGCTTCTACCATTTTTCGATTTTTTCAATTCACATCGATCTGGAGAATCGGATATGGGTCATTTTTTGAAAACCTCCGATAATCACATTTTCCGAAATTGTTGGATTTCAATCTGACGGGATCCATTTAATAACTGCGGTCGCCAAAGATCTAGAGTGCTTCATTCCAAAATCTGCGAGACACGAGCGTGTCCTAGTAATTCGCTTTCGTGAAAAACGCTTTTATTTCGAGGGTTAACAAAAAATGGTGTGTTTTTCCAAATAAATGAAAGGCGAATGATCGATTACGTTCATTCGATTCATTTAAAACGGGGAGGATGGAAGGAGTGAATAGTTCCGAAAGAACTTGGTGGAAGATCCGCAGAGTCCTTATTAGAGGATGTCTGGTGAGAAAGAGAAAGCGCGATAGAGCGAGAAGTGGGAGAGTTCTCTTAGCTCTCGACGTGGAGGATCGTAATTGGATTTCAACGCGGGAATCGAGAGTATATAGTAGTGCCTATATAACGTTCGGTAATACGGGTTGAAGGGTTGGCGAGTACTCGATATGTGTTGGCACCAGCATTGATGACATCGAGTGTCAACCGCGTGTCGTGTCTCGGAGAATGTGCTTTCGTTGCTTTTCGAGTAGACGCGCGGAGACGAACCGAGAAAAAAAAATTTGAACAACTTTTCTAGAAAGTAAAAAGAAAGTACAGCTTCATACACAATATTGCACAAAATTTTTAGAAATTAGAGCGGTTGAATGATTTTTCAAAAAAACTCACATTTTCGTAAAATTCGAAAAATCATACAATTTCAACCGTTTGACCGATATTTCCCAAATTCAATACTAACCTTCTTATTATGATGCTCAATGTATAAAAAAAAAATTAGTAATTAATCTACGAATTTGCGGAAGTTAGAGCGTCGACACTCTTTTTTTGAAAATTTCAAAATGCCCCAGAATTCGTATTTTTCTAGCAATTCCAACAAAATTCTCAGAGAATGAAGAGCTTGTATAGATTAACATCTGTGCAAAACGGGAGCCCTGTAGCTCAAACCGTTCTCGAGTTATAAAAGTTTCAATTTTACAGTGCGAGAACATACACACACACACACATCCGGACATTTTTTCTAGATTCGATTTTTCGGGACCTTTTAAGCTCATTGACATCGAAAACTGGAAAAAAAAATTTCACGGTCACATAGCTTCCTCCATGAGGAAGCAAAAACAAAAATTCAAGCGGCCCAATTGGCCTAGAAAAACTTTAGCCCGAGTGCATGGAGAAGATTTCTTTTTCGTTATGGTAAACAGACTCAAAAACCATAAAAATTTGAGAGATGGTCGAGAAGCGTTGCTGGAAGGAAATGGACCAATATCAGGCTCCGGATGAAGAAGAAAAATGTCGTCCAGTCATTTTCCAATGGCAGCAGGGAAAGAGCCTGAAGTTCTCTTAATTATGAGCCATAAAAATTAGAGCTCTCGATCTTGACAGAAATGAAGAAACTGAGTGAACTTTTCGATTAGATCAATCCCGAAGCTCTCACGTGTCTGGAAGACGAGAAAGAAACGCGAACTTTGTCGACAAACTGTGTCTTTCTTTGTTTCTCAATGCTTCAACGTAACGTCGCGTCCTTTTTACTCGCACGTTGGTCTGCGACCAACTTTTTCGCGCGACCAAACTTTCCAGCTAGGTTAGTGGTTCGCACTGTCGCACGGTCTATTCACACGTGTGTATACAAATACATAAACTTGGATGTGTTAAACATGACAAAAAAGGGAGTCCTCGTCGAAGAATCGTCCTAACTCGCTCTCGCTTCAGAATTTTTTTTCTTGATCGACTTAGTAGCATCCCGAAGATTTGAAGACGAGAAAACGAGCTCGAAGGAAGAATAAGATGGATTTACATCAGCAGTCGAATGAAGAAGTTACAAAAGAACTTTTTTTCTCCATTTCAATGTCTCTCGTTTTTTTTTTCAACCCTTTTGTCCAGATCGTTGTATCGTTTTTCCTCTCTTGTCCCTCGTGCTCGATATATCGAGTATTTTTTGCAAAGCGTTTTTTCCTCGGCTCTCCAGAACTCGAGGGTAATAAGAAGTAAAGTAAATGATGGTGATGGTGAAGCGTTATCTTTCTTGGAGCAGGAAAGTTTGGAATGAAGCCGCACGTTACGTTTTCGTGTTGCAGGTAGTGTTTGATTATTTAAGTTGCAAACTTGGTGCAGATTTCTTATCGGAGATTGAGGCTGTGCAACGCTCGCAGGAAGCTTCAAAATTTTCAACTTTATTTCCGTTTCGTAATTATGCTCGAAAACGCGAAATTAATTTGTTTTTCCTCGAGCTACAGGCCGAGAATGTTTTTGTCCTGGAAATACCGTCACAGGACGATTTTGTCCTGAATAAATTTTGGCTTGAAAAAATGTGTGGAATCTGAAAGAATATTCCCTGAGATTGCCTTGCAACAACCTTCGGGATTTGCTCGCGGTATATATTTGGGCATCCTGGCAATATCAATCAGGGAAGCCGAACTCGAGAGGACGTCCTTCGGGAATTGTTGCTCAGCGTCCTTTGGAATATACTGTAAAGGAAAGATTGTGGAGTGGTCCTGTGGGATATTTGAAGAATTCCCGAGCGGAGGAGGCAGCGTTTTCAAAGAAGCTTTTGCGCGGCCTACAATTCTTCTCTGCGGCAATGGGTGAACATTTTGGTTCGTCTGTTCGGGTTAGCCAAATGTACTGTAAAAATGGTCTCTCATCTCCATATCCATGGATACAGTCAGACGTTTGGTAGCGTCTTCATAAACATGTCTGCCAACTCCAGCGAGCAGAAAAATATTTTTTCTCACTGAATTTATCAAATTCAGTTGCCTGTGCAAGAAGATCCACAATTTTTTTCGTCCTCACGCGTCTGCAAATTTCTTTAGACTTTTTCACGATAAACTCCATTTCTTTGCGAGACATTTGCCACCGAATAATGAAGAAACAAAATTCTACAAACTTTGCGAATATGAATAACGCCAGAAAATATGAAAAACATCGGAAACTTTTGACTCGGATTCGTCCATTCGTCACATACGGAGCTTTCATAAAAGCAAAACTTATGCATTTATGCATTGTATTTTGCTGCGAATTTATTTATGTCCCACCGACTCTTCGTGTGCACACTCCTTGAATCTTCATGCATATTATGGATTTTATGTCTTTTTTTTTTCTCCTTCTTCAATGCTATTCCGATATTCTCATTTCTGAAGGTACACGATAAATTTTTATCATCCGATACACATATCTTTTTAACGTATTACCTGTTCCCTCAATATCTTATTCAGAAAAGTATACACACTCGTAACACACGAGCTAGTTATATACATATAAGTATATTCATGCAGAGAGAATCCTGAAAGGATATGGAAATGTCTGGGAAACCGGCTAATACATTTCTGCCCCTTCCTTATATTCCGCTTTAACGGGTATCGCAATTTCCCATGACAGTAAAAAAGACTTCAATAAAATTCTCTGTTTTTTTTTTTCACCGGATCGAGCATTTCTTGGGACAATCTCAGTTTCCCAAGTGATGGAGTTAATCGTTTGATGCCTTCACCTGGCGAGGCTTCAATTTCGATCACAGCAGGAATCGCGAAAACGTTGAGGTTAATCGAATAAATATCAACAGGCAATTATTAGGTCAATGAATTATTTCTCCCGTGAGCTTTTTGCCGGTGGCTTTCCTTGGAAGGACTCGCTCGATAAATTCCATTGTGTTTATTTTCATTGATTCTACTTTTTCTTCACCCATCGCCAGGGGTTAACAATCTGAAGAAAAATTCATTTTCAATAACCGCGTACACGCAGCACCAAAAGGAACTTCTACGTCGATTTAAAATCAATCGATCATCGCGTGTGATATGCGGTGAAAGAACTCTCCCGCGGATGTTCCATCACCTTTTTCACACTCTATTCCATTCCCACAAACTGCCTCGCGATAATCGAGCCATTTTTTTCGTCTCCTACCGGACCTTCTTTGCGCGCACAATTAACTATTTATAAAACGTCGTTAATCGACCATCTACGAAGAATTATTAACGCATAGTGAGAAAAATCATGCGAACCGCTGAGTAATCGATCGATCGTGCGAATTTGTTTCGCTCACGATGCAATTTTTAAGCATCCACGTACGAGCAGCAGATTTTCATCGGTGCGACGACATTTCAAAATCGACACAGAATTTTCTGAATCGACCAAAAATTTTCCGAACTCAACTACTATTAGAATTCATTGCATTCGGAATTTTTTGTTTTCGATCGATTGACGTTCGAATTTATTGCTCGAGAGAAATTCACTTTTGACTGAAAATGAAATTTTTTTGAAAAATGTCGATTTTTTGTTGAACACGGTAAACTATGATTCCTGGGGGAACTGCCAGCAAAATTTACGATCGGAATGACAAAAATTTCATTTCCCGAGAGACTTTCTAGAAGATTTCTTGCTGCAATGACAAGATTTTTGGGATTATTTGAAAAAAAAGTTTCTTCGAACGTTTTTCCAACAAAATTTTCGTTTCGGTTCTCCGATTTTCACGATAGCGGCTACGAGAGTGAAGATAATGATAAATGGTAATAATATTTGTTGGTAAACTCACGTGTACTGTCGTAAAGAATTCCGTGGAGTTCCTCGAAGCAGGGCACTTTGACGAGAGTGCCGGGTGGGCTCTCAGGCCAGCAAAGAACCGAGTCCCAATCCACGTCACATCCATCCTCGTAAACCCTTGTAGTCGCGAGATGTTTGGCGGTGAGGCATTCGAGTCCTTTGCGAAAATATGAGTCGTTTAGTTCGTTGATACGGTTCATAGCATTGAGAACGGAGTTATCGGAGAATACGTCGAGTTCGTCGGCCGGAACGACCGCCATATTTGCTTGATTAACTTTTAATAGTTCGTCACAATGAATTTCTCGGAATTTTCGAAACGCTAAGTCACGAGGATGAATTTCTCGATGGTCTTCATGTCCTTGCCCATGATTTTCAACATTTCATTATTTTCTTCACATCCTTTCGTCGTCCGGAGGATCTCGATAGCTTTTTCTCGATTTTACTCGCGCGTCCAATCACTTGAATTTTTTCAACGTCCCGATCGACAGCGAAATTCAACTTTTTCGATTCTCAATAGGACTAAACTTTCTTCTTCGAACTCATCCTCTCGTTCAATCCTTCCAAAGTCAATTTAAAACACTGCTGCGTTGGCTCAAGTTGAACTCGAGAGAACGCGAGGAATACCTCGTGGGTCACGCGTCATTCAAACACAACTGCAACAGGTCCGAGATGTCCTTGCGTCTCGTGCTTCAAACTCGGCCTCCTCGATCCATCACATTCCTAACGAGCTGCTTTTTCCACTTGAATTTTTTTTTTTTCTTATTATTTCCTCCTCTCAATGCTTGTCATGAAAAAGGATTTTTTCCCCTTTTTTGGTCGGTTTTCACCGGGTTTTCAAGCAACGAACTTGAAAATTAATTATTGACCATATTTTTTCGATCGAGTGACACGATTCGTGTAAATATTGGTTCCCCAGTTTCAAGCTCTTCTTTCGAGTCATCGACAACGCTCCTCGACAAACACAAGTTTGATTCTCGTCGAGGATTTATTTGCTGTGTAGATTATCCAGCGAGTTGTCCCCGCAAACGGATCATAATATTCAGTGAAGCAATATCGTAGAAATTTTGACATTAATAACTTTATTCAACACGCACTGAACGTCTTTGGCGTGACACTTTGATAAATCGAATCTTTTGTTCATCTCGTAAATCCTTGGAAATGTAACGGAAATTCATTCGTTTCTCGCTACACTCGCAAGAAATCCACGTGGTGCTTAGTGTTGTCTGTCTCGAGTTTTTGAGGCTTTGCGAACACATCAATGTTGCCACAATACAATGAATTTCGATGCGTCCAAATCCCTCAGTCCATTCAACTTTTTTTTCTACTGATTTGAAAATACGAAAATTTTATCTGAGCAAAAAATGAGAAATATTTAAAATTTCGTTGATGAATTTGATCGATTTTCGATGCAGCCGATCGGGGACAAAATCGTTTTTGTAGTCGCACGTTTAATTTTTTTAAATGGAACTTCACATTTTTTCTACTTTTCCTTTAATGGCAGAATTTTCTTTTGCCACTTTGTTCGAGTTTTCTTCACAATTTCAAATTTTCTTTTGTTCGTTAACGAAAATAGTGGAAATTGGCGAAACACGATACTGTCGAGCTCGCTGCTTGTTATACTCTGTCCGGAAAACGAACGGGACGCTGCTTCACCGACAAAGAACTGAGAGCATGCGCCACCGCGATTACACCCCCGTCCTACGAGGGTTGAAACTGAAATCATCCTCTTGTGTGATGCTCTTTCGTTTATTCTTCCTCCATCACTCTCTCTCTCTCTCTCTCTCTCTCTCTTTCTTCCTCTTTCTTTGTCTTGCTTACAGTGTCAATTTCCACTTGCTCCTTTACAGTATGAATAACGCGCATGAAGCAAATCCTACCAATCCGGAGGGCCCTCGACCTCTCAGACTCATTGGCAAAGAGTTTATTGTAAAAGTCACAAAACTGCTACGTTCTCTTTTGTAAATATCAAAAAATCCCATAAATGTCAATTTTTCAAGTCAAATCTTTCTAAATAATTTCAAACAAAATTCGTGATTTTTTTCATTTAAATTAAAAACGATAACGTGTTTAAAAAAACGTGTAAAAATTGCTCGGAATTAAAAACTCATTGGCGAATAGTTTTATTGTAAAAGTCTCAGAATTGCTACGTTCCCTTTTGTAAATATCAAAAAATCGCATAAATGTCAATCTTTCAAGTCAAATCTTTCTAAATAATTTCAAACAAAATTCGTGATTTTTTTCATTTAAATTAAAAACGATAACGTGTTTCAAAAAAGGTGTAAAAATTGTTCGGGATTAAAAACTGTAGCTCAGTCAATTGAATCGTGAGCCTCGAAATTCGATTCAACAATTTTTTTTTCCAAATTTACGAAAATCTCGAAAGTGCAATCGTTTTTTTTTTGAAGATTTTGGTTATTTAAGAAAAAGTCACCGAATAAGTTTCGTTTCCCTGAAGACTTGCAGCTGCGGTTTTCCACATCGATTGGCATCCCCCATGTCGTGCGTTTATTAACGCAGTCGCCGCATGAGCATTGCTGGGCGATAATCGCGCATCAATGACGCCTTAATGTAATGCAGCCGGATGTTCGTGTATACATCAGCCTCTCGACACTAAGATAACGGATACATTATATATAGACTCGTGATACAAGCTCAGCGGCACTCGATCGTCCTGCGTTCCTGCCAATAATCTCTGGGAATATATCTACGTGCTCGTAAGCCAAGAGATTGTCCTTTGAGATCGCGTGGTTATTGCAAACTTGGGAGCTTACGTTTCCATGTGGATTCGCAGGATTGTAAACGCGATGGCTCTGGAATTCTCTTTATTTGATGCAACGAAAAAAAAAACAGATTCATATCTGCAAAATGGAATAAAAGCTGCAGAGTCAAAAATAGTCACGATCGAAAGACGAAAAAAAAATTTTTAAACGCGGTAATTATCGAGTTGTTACAGAAACAATTTTCGAAAATTCCGAAAACGCGGTCCTCGCTCTAAAGAGTCTTTTGGAGCGACTCGCTTTTCATCTCGTTATTTTTTTAATTCTGTCAGAATTTTCATTCATATTGAAAATACCGATGAAATTTCTTTTCGTTCGTTAAACAGCTCACTAATTATCACGCGTTTCAGCGTCAACGAGATTGACTGTTTCTAACTAACCGCACTAATTATTTCCCTGGCTCGATTCACCTGTAGAGCAATTTCTGTTTAACATTAGCCTGTCATCCTCGTGTACACTCATCGAGGATCTGACACGTTGTGAATTAGAAAGTTCAAGCCTGCTGCTGCTGCTGCATCCTCGGAATGCAACGAAACAATCCGGACGTGTGGGTGACCTAATGTCGCGGCTGTTTTTTCAGTTGATGTTACAATTGAGAATGCGCGAGTGGGAAAGCCAGAAAAAATAGCAACGTTGCTCACATCGTCAGAATGCAACAAATTTATTTTTTTTTTTTTTTTTCAATGCACTCGCCAATGGCTCGGCTNTTCTGTCAGAATTTTCATTCATATTGAAAATACCGATGAAATTTCTTTTCGTTCGTTAAACAGCTCACTAATTATCACGCGTTTCAGCGTCAACGAGATTGACTGTTTCTAACTAACCGCACTAATTATTTCCCTGGCTCGATTCACCTGTAGAGCAATTTCTGTTTAACATTAGCCTGTCATCCTCGTGTACACTCATCGAGGATCTGACACGTTGTGAATTAGAAAGTTCAAGCCTGCTGCTGCTGCTGCATCCTCGGAATGCAACGAAACAATCCGGACGTGTGGGTGACCTAATGTCGCGGCTGTTTTTTCAGTTGATGTTACAATTGAGAATGCGCGAGTGGGAAAGCCAGAAAAAATAGCAACGTTGCTCACATCGTCAGAATGCAACAAATTTCATTTTTTTTTTTTTTTTTCAATGCACTCGCCAATGGCTCGGCTTTGGGAGAGGCCAGTCCTTGGCTAAGCCATCCCGAGGCTCAGCGTATCAATCCCTGAGCGATCTTTTTCCATCAAATTCAAAATTTTATTTCATTTTTCTGAAAATCGAGAATTCTGCATGGAAAAAAATTCTCAGAGTCTGTATTTTTTTATTTTGATTTCTCTCATCAAGGAATTCGGTAGAGAGACAAATAAAAAATTAGTTTTTTATACATTGTTTGTTTAAATTAAAAAATTATTACATTTTTCGTACCGATTTTTCGTTTAGATCCTAAAAAAAAATCGTTTCCTTGTCCTGACGAAATTTAGAGATCTGCTTGAGCAAAAATGGAATTTCGTTGCATTCCAACGTCGCGATGCAAACATTGTCAAAGTTTCTGGGACACCCTGTGGACATTTAATACGTGGATCCATCTGCAAACGTCGATCATCGCATCGAGCTCAATATGTATCAACCCATTTAGCTGTTCGTCCGTCAATTAGATTCTCCACTCGTCCCGACCCAAACACAATCATCGCAAATGCGTTGTGTGTGTTTATGCAGGCACACACGTACATGGAATATACGCAAGCCGCATATGGCGCTTGTCCTATCCACCATTTTCAGTTTATCGATCGTCCGGAGGCAGAGAATAACGGCAAATTTATATTTATCCAAATTCAACGCCCTTTAGAATTGGATCGACCAGGGTTTCCCATTAACCGCTGCTGTTCGCTGATTAAAATCGACAATTTTTTAAATTCCCCACAAAGGCTCGTCGCTATCGTAACATTTTCGTATTTTTATGAAACATTTTTTTTTTCCAATTATATTTCGCGTCAATGTCAATTTCAATGGACAAAAAAAAACTGAAAAAGTTTTCAGCGCGGCGAAACCTTTCGGGATACAATCCGTGCGCCAGCCTCGATCCCTGCTCGAGCGATCAATGTGAAAAATGTCCGATCCATTATTTACATTTTCTTCAAATTCTGCTGCCTCGTTTTTTTCTGGTTATTAATTTCCTGGCGCCGCACTTTTAGTATCCACGAGCTCCATTTTCTCCGCTCTCTCCCTCCCTCGTGTCTTCACGGACTGCTCATTATCCTCCCTACGGAACTTTACACCTTTTTCCAGAGATTTGGCATGTGCCTGGCCACCGGTCGGCAAGATTAATTATCGTATCGTAAACGCAAAGTTTAAGAAAATCAAGTGGAAAAGGACGGTGAGGATCAGACACGACGTGCTCGCCATCCCTCTATGACGCGACTGAGCCTTTTGAGATAAAGACATTCGACGATTTCGAAGGGTGAATAAAATCACAGTAAACGTGAAAGAGCAGGGAAAACAGTTGGAATAAAAGATTAAATGAGCGATTCGGAAGATTAATCGAATCAGATAGACGCACTAAATCATCAGACAACACACACAATGAAATATTGTTGTTGTTATTAAAGTAGTAATTACGTCTGCATGATAAATTGTTATTTTTCCTAATCCGAAGCTCTTCGCCTAACGAAGCATTTGACTGACAACTCTCAAGGCTCTCGGAACAGCCAATCACTCCGCTGCCAATGACGTGAAAAACAAAAAGTAACCCAGCAAGAAAAACCTGGCGTTCAAAGCTGTTAAACGTTAGATTAACGCCATATTCCGACGTTTCGTAACGCCAGAACATAGCCTTGTACGTCGCTATTCGCAGCGTTCCCTAACGCCAGCGAGTAACGTTACCGGGTAACTCGATACTGACACGAATGTGACGCCATTCAGTGCTGCCCTGTAGCAGCAGCCTAACGGCAGAGTCTGGCGGCATCCTAGCGCCAGAGTCTGGCAGCATCCTAGCGCCAGAACCTGGCAGCATCCTAGCGCCAGAACCTGGCAGCATCCTAGCGTTAGCGTGTAACATGAAAGTAGCGTTCGGTTACAGCGGCATTATTGATTTGGTTTCGGGCTCTCAGCGTCAGGATAAATTAGAAAGCTCTTGAGACCCAGCGTTAGAATTGTTGAAATTCAACCCTCGAATAAAGTTGAGAAAATTTTTAAATAGCTGTTTTGTGCATCGCACAATATTGTATTTCAATCAGAATTGATTTTGATTGTAGAAATGTCATCTGAAATTTCCTATTCATAAATTAAGAAACGAGCGAAAAGAGCTTGAGTATAACGATATTAATTGCATGACGTAACGGAACAAATTATAATCCAATATTAACCGTATGAAAATTGTAGAAACGATTGAAAAAATTTCCAACTGGTAACCCTTCAATCCCAAGCGGGCTGGTTCAAAATATAAATATTAGTCCTCACGTTTCTACTGGGAACGGCGAATATAGTCTCAGGAGTTAAGGCAGTGATCCCGGTGCTGGCGGCGAAGGTTCGATTCCCACCACGTGAATCATGTAATTTTTTTTTATGTTAAATAATAACCTGATTTTACAATTATTGTTTGTTTTCGAATTTTCAATTTTCAATTCCACAGCATATTAACGTCACTGGTCAACGCGAACGTCATGTCAATTTCGTACAGCGTCACGAGCTCACGCTAGAAAGCCGGTAGAATCTAACTCCATCTTAGCGTCACTCACTAACGCGAGAATGCCGTTAAAATTCCATTGCAGCCCAGCGTAACTGCCTAACGCTAGAATGCCGTTGAAATCTTTCGTCAAAATTGTGTAGGTTTCAAGCAGCATGCTGACGCCACTGACTGTCGATAAAGTAGCGTTGGAAAACCGCTCCATATAGCGCCAGTCACGGACGCAAAACGAGCGCCAGCTTCGCGTCAGGTCCTAACGCTAGGACCTAACGTGAGACACATAGCTCGATAGCGACATACAAGTCTACGTTATTTGCGCTAGAATCGAACGCCACGTTCGTAACTGACGCAAATCTGGCGTGTTTCTGGCGTTGGTTGTCTTGCTGGGAAAACGTCACTGAAAGCTGCTTTTCAACAACGCGAGCAGAGTTTCAACATTATAATTCAAGCGCAGTGGCTGTCAAGCTTCCGACGCGAGGCCAAAACTCTCTCCCATTAGAAAGGCCCGAGGCACGAAAACGAGCAGCAGGTGAGCGGTACAATCGCTTCGGGAAACTATCTGAACTAATGCCAGCATCCTTGACGTCTTCCCAACCCTCTCAACGGGTCAAAGGACGTACTGATGCTTGTCAGACAGCCAGTGTCATTTCCGGTCGTCCCAGTTACGTTTCAATGGGCTGTGGGAATTATTTCGGGAAATCTACCTGACGAGAATATACTCATTGGTACGAAACAATTTTCTCGTGAGTAGCGAGAGTCCGGGGCAATTAAAAAATCAAAGGGAGGTCACTGAGTTAGCTTTTCCCTTTCATCATCTTTGTTTTTCTAAAAATGTTGAATTTTCTTCGTTTGCCATTGGATGATCCCGAGTTTTTCTATTTTCTCAAGAATCTTCCGAGTTTTTTGAGAACGTCGTTAGAAATTTTGACGCGGGCGGCAATGGTGCGGAGACGCGCGGGGGCGATGGATGAAAAGAGCGAGATGATTGAACGGCAACATATGGAAATTGATCGCGGCTGATAAAACGAGGGGATGTTTTTTTTTCTCCTCATGAAGATATGAAAATAAAAACGTGAGTCTTTGGATCGATCGGATCGGTTCTTTTTAACACTGCGGTGATATCGCGTCAAGTTCGAGGACGCGTCTACACCATTTTTTCACCTGCTGTCACTGACAAGAACATTGACAGCATATTCTGACACGCGATATCCCCAACATCGATCTCTCTCAGAGATGTCGCATAATATTATATTTAGCCTTCGAGACACTGAACCTTTTTTTTTCTTATTTCAGTCTCTGACGATCTGCTCTCGCCTGTCAAAGTCGAGACTGCCCATCGTCACACCTGACTCTCCGCTGTTAACAACAAACACTTTTTACCCTTGCCACAGTTTCGTTTCCACGAAATTCGATCCTCGAATTACGTCAATTTATCGTTTCAATTTCGATCGTCGATTTTTTCTCCATTTTTTTTGCATTTTACTCGCCCATTCCTAACGCAGAGCGCAACGACACGATGCGGCGAGTTTATTCCAATCGCGAAACCCTGTGATCCAGCAGAAATTTAATTTGCCACCGCATACAAAAATTTCGAAAAAGTCTCTCGTAGCTGCTGGATTAGGAATTTCCCCTCGGAAAATTTTTGCTCACTGGTCAATTTTTTCAACAGAGTTCATAGCAATGAATGATTTGATTGAATAGCACCGGATGTACCAATAAGATTATCGATTTTTTGCGGTCCTGTTCGGACGATGCCGAAAATTCTCGTCTCACGACCTTGACCTCAAGCCCACCAGCTTGGATTATCCATGAAGCGATTTTCTTAGAATAGGCATCCTCGATCATCATCGCGATGAAAAAAAGAGTGACAGCGTTTCAGAGGCCGAGAGAGAGAGAGGGAGACAGAGAAAGAGAGACCGAGAGAGAGAGAGAGAGGGAGCGAAAGTGAGAAAAGGAAATAGGAGCAAAGTGTAGCGGATCCCAAACAAGCGCGATGAAAATCCAAGAGTTGGAAGAAGCGTGTATGTGAAAAGAATAAAAGGGTGAAACGCCAGCGGCGATGATGGGATAAGAAAGGGTGTAGAAGATGGTAAAAAGGGCGGAAGAAACCATCAAGAAAATCTCTCTCACTTTCTCTTTATCTTTGACACCCACATCGAGTAAAATGTAAGAGAGACCTCGAGAACCGCACACCGCACCCTCAACAGTTTCCGCTATTTCTTGTGATTCATTCGATCCGCTCCTTTGCTCTGTTGAGTGGAAGTAAGAGCCGGGATCATAACGTCCGCGGAGTATCGGTAACAGAAAGAATGGAAAAAAAACCGAAGAAAATTATTTTTTCGAATTTGCACTTTGGCGTAACGCCAACGATTCCTTCAACTTTTGAGCTTTTCCATTTTTATTCAAATTCTTTTTTAAAATCCTGTTTCCTGCTACCGCGGCAAACACTATCACGAAAGAAAAACATCGCGCAGCCATCTTTGTAAAATGAAAATAAAAATATGAGCCTGCGAATATATAAATTATGTCATTGCCTCGTGAATCGATATTCTGCTCCACGTATGAAAATACATTTACAGCAGATACGTATATGATGGTTCATGAAACGAGGATTCGATGGATATATAAGGATTATCAGGATCGTCAGGCAAACGAGAACGAATGTGAATCGTGACCTGCACGAAAAGTCGTTCATATTCCGTAAATAATAACTAACAAAGTGTATTTTTGTTTGAGCCTTCGAGTGCGCACCTCCTATAAGTGCATGTGGGGTCAATCTGACCCAAGGCGTTTTTCAAATCGTTGTATTCCGGTAAATAATCATTTTTATCAAATTATCCAAATTTTGTGGCCCTGAATTTATTTTGTAACGAGAACGAAAATCAAACGCCAAAACGTTCGTTGCCATGAAATATGCTGACGAATGATCGCGACAGAAAATATTTGGGGTCAAATTGACCCGGTATGCACACGAAGGGTCAACCATGAAAAATGAAAGGCAAAGATTACATTTTGCTTACAAATCTGATGGCAATTGCTTGTCGATTTTTTTGTCGTCATCCTCGAGTTTTTCCGACTAAGAAAACGACTCCGAAACGACAGTAACAAAAGCTCTTGACGACGTGGAGTTTCTCCACAAAAAAAAGCAACCGTAAAACGTCCATTGAGAAAGTTGGTTATGGGGTTGCTTTGGGTTTGAATTCTTTCTCGTAACTTGGGGAGAATCGAAGAAACAAGGGTCTGGAACGTGTTACGATGTTTGTCGCAGAGTCAAAAAGCCATAAGCTTGCACTTTCGTCTTTACTTGCTCGCAGCAACTGCCAGAGAAACGATCCTAAAGAAACGTGCCGGATAAATCGAACTAAAAAGATTCGCTCGAGAGAAAATGACAAAATTTTGGGCTTCCTTCGTTGCTGCGATTTGATGATTAATTGATTATCATGGAACTTGATTGAATTGCCAGGCGAACAATCAAATTAACGAAGACTCGGTTCTAAACGATTTTTTCTAGAATTTATCTCATTCCGAGCTTTCACGTGAGAAAAAAAACAGAAAGGAACAAAAGGAAGGAAGAAAAAAGCAAGCTGCGGTGGTTTCTCGAGTGAAGGGAGATTGTGGCAAGTGACTTGATTGATCGAGGACAATCGAGCAAGATTTTTGTTTCACGAAAAACACAGGCTGACTGTGAAGGGAGAGTGCGAGGATGGAAGAGCGAAATTAGATATGAGAGAAAATGTTGAGAGTGGTGATCGCGAGGTCGCGTTGAAAATGGCCGGAGAGTTGAAATTAATTCGTGAGAACGACCTCGTACGTGATCCAACGGATTCGTAGCAACTGCGCCGATGAAATTCCTCGGACTAGTGACTCGAGTGACGTTAATTGGCGGATGGAAAATCGCAGGCGATAATTGACGGAAAAAAAGTACGTGGCTGCACCTACGAGTCACGTAAAATGTTTCTCGCGAGCTCCGGATGTTCCGTGAAGAGTTTTCAACGCTCAGAGGCCCAGGAAATAAATGCAAATGCTCCGCAGAAGCAACTCGAAGGGATTTCAGGTCTTGATGCATCGCCAAGATTCTCATTTCCACTCCAGACGCTTTTCCAGCTCGTCTCGCGGCGATAGCCTTCGATCGCAGCGGTCGTCAGCACGCAACTCCGATGCAAAGATTTCTTTTTATCGAATTGCACTCTCCGCTCAAAAGTGGGCCAAGCTCAAGGGTGCGGAAAGCAAGAGCAAACGTCGCTCGTACATCGCCGATACATTGACATAATAATATAGAGCACAATGACAAGGGACAATTGCTCCATTGATCAAGAGCTACATGTGTATGACGCCAATCGTCAATTATCGCCTTGATGGCACGTTATATTGTAGTGCCACTTGGCTTGATTACCGCGGCCTATGTCCTCGCTGTAATAATACACGCGGCTCCTTCCAATTCTCTCTCTGATGCTTTGGATCGCTTCGTATATATACACACGCAAACAGTCTGGCTCTCGGTCTCCCTCTTCGACTGTCTTTGACACCGGAAAGCTTTCCTTAATGGAATGCCAAAGTAACGATATCGAGTTTCCACAGGAACAATCGCTTACATTTTCTTTTTCCTGTTTTTTTTTTCTTTTTTTTCTTCAGCAACGATCTTGAGAAAGATATTGGGACGTGGAGTAAGCGAGAGAGGAAAGGAGAGGGCGTGCGAGGGGGAGGACGACAGGGAAGGAGGGACGACGAGCGCGTGTATAAATTCAATCTTGCCAAAGTTTGGCTGCAAAGTGTGGAATTTATCCCATGGATTCAAGGACAATAGTCTGCAAAGACACGACAAGAATCTTCGTATTTGTTATGTACAAAATAAAAAATGTTCGGGTCAATTTGACCCGGAGATGACGAAAAGTTAGTCTGGGTCAAAATGACCCAGTCGAGCAGCCCCGACTGATTTTTCATTCGATTATTGACAGTGATTTTGTTCAAAAAATCATCGTTAACTTATTTTTTATCATTTTTCTCGCACTGAGGCATTTTTGTGCGATAAAAGAATTTTTTTTCTTCCCTCCATAATTCTTCTCAATTGTTGGACGAGAATTGCGAGTGAATGTGGTGAATTACGAGACTATGGAGTAAGACACGAGAGGGAAAGCTCGCGAAAGTGGATACGTATTCCCACTGGACAAGTAGATCTTGTAGCCGCGATAAAAAAGTGAACTTCCCCTCGCGAATAGGAGAAAGAGAGTGGAGAAGGAGGATAAACGAAACGACGAGAAAATTGAAAAAACGAGGAAAGAAGAACAAGCGGGCTGAACGCGCGAGAAAATGTTGGAAAATAAAACTCGTTGTGACTACAATTGATATTGCTAATGGTCAGGAAACGTTTCTATTCTTTTTTTTCGACCATTTAACTAACTTCTTGCCCCGGACCGGAAGCTGCTCAAATTGCGGTTAATCCAAATTCGTTTGACACCGATTTAACGAATTTCCTTCAAAATTAAATCCTTCCGATGTAATTTCATTATTTTAAGCATTTTTCACACGAGTGCACTCTCGTGCTGAGTTCTCGGAAATTAATTAATTCCATCCAATCGTCACGGATCATCGATTAAAATTCACTCGTAACGTTTGCTTCAAACTCAACAAGTTGTTTTCCGATTTTCATCAATTTTCTCCCTGCGACTTTCCCGAGGGAGTCCAAAAAATCGATTGAAAAATGGTCCGGGTCGCGTTGAACAGGCTCATTTTATAGTCGAATTTCCGGACCTCGCAGACACACATTTCCGGTCCGCAATTTTAAAAGAGCTATATATCTCTTTGCACAGATGATTCGGTCGAAAAAAATAAAATACTCTTTTCGTTGCTTCACTGGAAACGTTGTACTTTTTTCAACGTACACGTTTTTCGTGGCTTTTAAAGCACCCATGGCACGGCTCTTGTTCTATTTAAATTAGAGGTACAAAAAAAAAACAAGTTTTTCCATCAACCACTGAATTTCGCGGCCGAATTCGTTTGATTCTCTTCGATTCAACGTCACAATTCCCTTTTTTCACATGAATTCTGTTTTTTCTCTCTTTCTCTTCGTTTCTCTTCATTTTAGTTTGGAAACTGCGGCGATTGATGGAACATTGTTACATAAACCTTTAGCACGAATTCGGCTTCCCCGTCGGTCGCAACCCCCAGGCAAACTCACACTCGCATTATTCGATAATAGTAATCAGAAGAATCGATCGATCAGGCTTCTGTAAAATTTTGTGCACGACCAAACGAAACCAACAATTTGCAAATTTCAATTTCCAGCGTTTTTTGTATTCCCATTTAAATTATATTATCTCGACGAGAAAAGAATTATTTGAAATAAATCATTTCAACAAAATTAAAGGGGTTAGACGATTTTTCTAAAAACTCACATTTTCGTAAAATTCGAAAAATCATAAAATTTAAACCGTTTGACTGATATTTCCCAAATTCAATACCCAACTTTCCTATCATGATACTCTATTCATGGAAAGAAAAACATTAGTAATAAATATTTAAATTTGCGGAAGTTAGAGCGTCGACACCCTTTTTTTGAAAATTTCAAAATGCCTTAGAATTCGTATTTTTCTAGCAATTCCAACAAAATTCTCAGAGAATGAAGAGCTTGTATAGATTAACATCTGTGCAAAACGGGAGCCCTATAGCTCAAACCGTTCCCGAGTTATAAAAGTTTCAATTTTACACACACCAACAAATCCGGGCATTTTTTCTAGATACGATTTTTCATCTTTTTTCATTTGTCATTGGAAACTGGATAAAAAATCTCACCGTCACAGAGCTTCCGCTATGAGGAAGCAAAAATGGACACACGATCAAAGTTATTTTGTATGAGACACTGAAGACATCTTTTTGTATTTTCGGAGAGGATAAAAAATTATTTCGTCAAAACACGTCGATCATAAATAATAAGGATACGATGAAAATTTGTCCCTCGTTTTCTGTCTTTCATGTTCCTTCGCGATGACAATAAATCTATATATTCACGAACAAGAGGAACAAGACTAAATCCCAAAGGATTGGCTAAGGTCGAGTGATCGAGAGCCTCGTTTTTTCCCTCCCTTGTATGAGGATTTGTTCCTCCCTCAGAGTATAGCCACTTTCGACACGGGTATAATTAGCGTCACCAACTTTGACAACCTTCGAACAAGATAACGTGGCTTTACTATTTAGATAATGAGATAAGTTATGGTTCCGTGGACCGGACTCGTTAAATCAGTTTGATGTACAAAGGAAAGCCAAGTTTGCAAAAAACTTGTACTTGCCATGGAAATTGATTTTTCCTTTCTATTCAATTTTTTTTTTCAATTCAAAGCTTAAGATTTCCGAGCAATAATTCGTAGCCACATGATTTTTTTTGGCCCCCGAAAAATCCACCGAAAAATGGAGCTCTTTCGATTTATTTTCTCCCATAGCACCAGGCAATAAATCGAGAATTCGATTTTCCGAAGTTAAAAAAAAGTCAGGAAACTTTAGCACCGAGGGACTCCTTCCTCCATGAACCAGAAAATAAAGGACTTAAACGACTTTTGAATCGTAAAACAGGTGATGCAAAACACGCGATGACAAGCGTTTATATACTTCCATTTTTTTTCGACCCTCTTTATCATCCCCCTTTTATACACGTATATCGAGTTTGGTATATTTCTGAAAAAGATCGTGTCTGGCCTACCGAAATGCCCGGATTTATTGGCGACCTTTACGTTCGCTAAATCGTTCCATCATTTTTCACAGATTTACGAATCGAGTTATTCATTGGCAGGAGAATAGACAACAAAAATCGATGAAACACAGAAGAAAAGAAAGGAGGAGGAAAAATAAGTGGAGACGGTGAGTTCGAAGAAGAAAAAAAACCCTTTTTTTCGCTTCAATCATCACTTTCGTATTTTCCTCGTGTTCTCAACAATTGATCGAAAAAAAATAGTTTTTAAAAACAAAACTTCATTTTTTAATCTGGATTGAAACTTAAAATTTTTACTACATCGTTAATTCTCTTCACTTGCTCCAATCAGGACACTCGCTTCAGATCGCAATTAAATTGTTTCCCCATTGAAAAATAAGAAACCAATGAATTCAGAAAAAAATCTGTTTTTTTTTCTCTTCAGGATTATTTCACATTTTCGCACGATTGTTTTCCTCAATGGAAACTTCCTGTTTCCGCATCTTTTCCTCGTGTCCCCGATTCATTCTATTTCGCGCAGCACTTTTGATCCCTCGGGGATCGAATGAAACGTCGATTTTAAATCAAACTGCGTGAGTAATTAAAAAGAAGCTTTGCCCATTCTTGTCGAGAGCATTCTAAGCTCCAGGCTGCACTTAAATCTTGAATAAAAAAAAAAAAAAACTGAAAAAATCTCCAGGGTACGACGCAAATGAATAAAAACGTAATTACTTGATTAATTAAATCCTGAAGGTCCTCAGAACCGTTCGCATCGATTTATCGTCATCAACGAAATTTATTACTTCAGCCACCGTTGAAAAAATCATTCGGATACACACACAGACACTATCCTCGTTTATTTACATTGCTCCGCAGCCTAATTTACCGGAGAAGTCTCGATAAAACAACATTTCGTCGCGATCGTTAACGCTGCCCGTATCGTACTGTAGAACATTTTAATTTTCAAGATTTCAGATGCAGAGACGAGTTTTAAGCAGTCGAGACGACGATGCGTACCAAGGTTTGTACGCTAATAGAGCTTATCTCAGCCAAATATTTGCCATGTTAAGGATTGCGGCGGTACAGTCTGGACAAGTGATTTCTAAAGAGCCAGACGTTCTCCGAATTTAATGTAAATTTACAAACCTGCCTGAGACTAGAAATAACCCAAAAGTTCGATAACACACTCGGCGACTTAAAAAAAAAAACAGGAAACATAAAAATTTCGTTCGGGTAACGAGAATTTACTGAAAAAAGGAGAAAAATAAAATTCCGTCTTCATTTCTGACGACGAAATAGTCCGAGTTTTCGACAATATTCCCCAAGCGAACGCGCAGGTTTCCTCTATTTTTTGTTCTTTTTTTTCAACCCGAATTCGCTGGATTCGTTTATTTATTTTTTTTATTTTTATGTTTTTTTGAAAAATTNTTTTTTTTTGAGAAATTTAATTCCCTAAGTTATTGCGAAACTGTAAATGTGGAATAAACAATCAAGGGACGTTGATTTCCTTCGAATAAGCTTTTCATCAACGGCGCAGGAATGTTTCATATTTACTGTCGGCTTATCAAGTAGACTGTACAAGCGACACGTTCCACAAAGAATTCACCAGTAGCAGCAGAGTAGAAGAAAAGTACATATTGTGGAACACGTACATAAGCACACGCTCGCTCTCGATGGTAAGGCTACATGAGATATTTGTCTCCAGACCCTCCGAAAATTCGTTTTGTTTCTGGCGTTTATTTTCGATCACGAGATTCCGAACGAAGCGACAAAATTCTTTGCATTAGCGAATTTTTCGTTGTGTTTTCGATGCGTTGGGAGCGACTGCGCGAAGAAACTCGAAGGCGAGAATCCAAATATTTTCATGGAGATTTTTCATTTACAAAAGAGAAACGCGGCGACAAGTATTCTGCGAAGTTTTCTGCGCTCGATCGGCAAGGCAATGAGATTATTGCATTCCCACGTCGGTTCGTGTCTTCAAAACCGTAGCAGCGACTTCCGGAGACATTTTGTGAACTCCGATTTCGATCAACGCTTCTTTGGCCCTTTCCGTGTTGTTCGGTTCCTCTAATGCTTGCAGCAACAGCATCGCTGAGCCACGCAACACGTTCAGCAATGTGCAGGCTTCTCTCATACTGAAAAATGAGCAATTCATCGGCTCGTTACCAATCAATGTTTTTCCCAATCGACGAGAATTCTTTTCGCCAGCTATTCGCTATTTTTTCGTTTTTTTTTTTTTTTAATTCCGAATCGGAATAAACTGAAGACACGAGAAGAATTCGATAATTTTCTTTCTTTTGCAATACGCTGCCAAGTTCGATTATTGAAAACTCACAGAGGAAAATACGCTTCCGGTTTGCTCGTGTAGAGTCCAAAGAGGGAAAACAAGTTTCGAATAATATCGAATTGTAGCTGAGCGGCGCCTCCGGAGTTGAATTGATTAACGAGGACAACTTCTTCGAGGAGATACTGAAAAAGACGGAAAATGGTACGAGGAACATGGACGTGAGGCCGTTTCAAATTTCAACCCTTCGAGTGCATATTGGGTCAATTTGACCCAAGCCATTTTTCAAATCATTTCATTCCGGGTAACAAACATTTTTGTTTTTTTTGCACTCAATTTATTTTTTTGAGGAAAATCAGAGAAGAATGAATGAAGCGAACTGAGCCGTTACTTTTTAAATGCCACCGAGCAATTCCGATAGTTCGATGATTCTTACTTGATCAAGTTGGCCAGCGAGACTGCGCCAAGCTTTGTTGAAAATTGGCAAAGCCAGAGCGTCCGTCAAGTCGTGGAGGCGAGTAGCGAGCTCTTCGAACATCGGGCATCCGCTCGGAGTGACAGACAATGAGGCAACTTCTTTTTCCGACTGCATGGCAAACCACTTGTCGGTTCTATAAGGCCGGCTCTTCGCTTTGACATCCAGAGCGACAGTGTTGACGATTTCGTCGACCAACTCGTTTTCCAATCTTTGGAGCAAAGCCACAGCCTCGTCGAAGACCGAGCCTTCGTCCTCGTCGGCTTCTTTCCCACTGATCGAGTCCGTTCCTCGATCAGTCGCAGTCTCGACCGCTTCGAATTGTTTTTTGAAGAAGTGAAGTTGCAAAAAGTGCTGAAATAAAAATTCAAACCCATTCAGCTCAATTTTTGCGTCACGTTTATTTTTGAAATTCGAAAAATTTGCAAAAACGTTTTTACGTACAACCGTGACTCCCCAGTCGACGAGAACGCTCGAAACGTAGTGAATCGTGTTCAGAATACGAGGCATTAGCGACGCCAAGGGATCCTCGTATTCCGCGTGAAGCAACTGCAACAATCTGACTCGAAAATCGTCTATCAGCTCCAATTGTAACTCGAGGAACTGCAATCTATCGGAGAAACAGAAAAATGTATTGACGGATAAATCGAACGTCGAAAAAAAATCATTAAATGCGTTTGAAAGGATTTAGAAGAGTTTTCAGGGACCGAATAAATTTTGAAACACTTGAAAGAATCAATGTTGTCGATATCGTGGAGTTTCGCCTTCACCCGTCGATAGTTCCGCAGCGAGACGCAGTTATTTACTCGAATAAGAAAAAGAAAAAGAAGATTTCGATGTTTAAATTTCGTGGAGAGTCTCGAATCTATTTACCGATGTCCAGGCTGTGGCAGATGGTTGTATCGATCGGAAATGGTCATGAGAAGGGTCAAGAAGGCGTCGGCACATTCGGTGACTTTCATATCATCGGAATCAGGGCCAGCGAGTCGTTCCCAAGCGCTTTCCGAGCTCAGTATCGAGTCCATCTTTTCAGTCGCGTCTACAGTGCAAAAAATTGGTCAAGTCATTAATGTTTTTTTGTCATAATAATAAAACAAAAGCTTTTCTTAAAATCGTTACATTTTTTTTCCATGTTTATCCACTTGACGAAAATCTGCGCTTGTGTCAGAACGAACACCGTGGCTGGTTGACTCGCTGGATAAAAAAGAGTGTCGCGAAGTTCTCTCTCAAAACCGAGTGCCTCGTCCACCAGGTGAGCGAAGAGGGTGTCGTCGTATTGAACGGCCGGTAATTCAGCGTGCAATTTCTCGACCGCCAATTGCACGAGAGCTCTCATGAATTCGATCTGCAAATTTGCCCAAAAAAACGTTCTTTTTCATCTTGGCGTAAATTTCCGTCGACCAAAACTGCAGAATCTCGATTGCAGTTTCTTCGCGAAGCTTTTAAACCCCTCGAGTGCACACTGGGTCATTTTGACTCGAAAAATGTCCTCTTTGGCATTCAATGGCAACGAATTTTTTGGCGTTTTATTATCGTTTTCGTCAAAAAATGAATTTACTACAAAAAACGTCTCGGCAGGAAAAAAAACAACAAAAAATTCATATTTTCTGGAATACAACGATTTGAAAATCATGTGGGGTCAGACTGACCCAATATGCACTTATTCAAGCTGCGCACTCGAAGCTTTTTAATCAACTAACGAAATATCCCCGACCTGTGCATTAATGTGAACAAAACCTGCAGCATCAACGACCGGCTGAACATTCTTGTGAACCCATTGTTCGTGATGCTTGATCCAAGTGAGAATCTGCGTGAAAAACCATTCGGGCTTGTCGTGACGATTCGTTTGTTTCGAGCCACTGAAATGGTAGATAAACCTTTGTCTCAGCGGTCGTACGAGCAGCGTTATCGGCAGACAAACCGGCGCGAAGTCTGTGAGAAGACTCGACGTTACGGTGATCGTCGTCGTTTCTTCTCTGCGTCTCAAACGTCAAGAAAAATCAAATATCATCAAAACGAGGTTTCCTGTATGGTCTTCAAGTTCGCCTCGTTGAAACGCAACGAAAATTCATCATTTTTCAAAGCAGAGTGCAAAATTTTCCTTTTTTGTCAGTCGAAAATCAAATTTACTCAAAATAATTGGACAAAGTTAATTAATTATCAAAGTTATTAATGAAAAATGTATTTTTCTTTGTATCTCAACGATCCAAACTCCAGCATCTCGTTCCTGTTGGGAAATTGAGTTTCAAGAAAACTACACGAGACTTTTAGCAAAGGATACGGCAGATGTAACTGCAGCAAGTATTCCGTGAGCATTTTGAACCTGTTCATCGTATCCGGCATGGGAGTTGTTAACGCCGATGCATTGGAGCCGCAGAAAGGCCACTTCAAGGTCTTCAAAACTTCTTTGTACTCTCTGCCACGTTCCAAAATCGTTAATTATCATTTTTTGATACAAAACCCCGCGGCAAAATGAATTTCGATACAGATTCAGGAATTTCTACATTTTGAAACTTACTCCGAAAGTTTCTCCTTCAGATGATTGTGCCAGAAGTGCAAAGTATCTCTGACGTAGTTGGACAAATGATGGCACGAAGACGATTGTAACTGGCAACTTATGTCCACGAGGCTCGTGTAAAGAGTCACCGCAGATTCGTCGTCGTCAGCCAAAATCAACATTTCCAGTTCGTTGCTAAAATGGTAACGAGGATTCTGTCATTTAGAGAGAACGGCAAAGATCGCGCGCAATGCGCAGGAACGTTAGTTCACCTGATGTTTTCTATGCACTTGATGAAACGCAAGTAGGACAGAGATTTCTCGAGTTCCGTGATGCGTTCGGCGATTCCCTGTACTTGGCGCAATCTGTTGTCCTCTTTGAGACAATCGTCAATGGTTTCGGAGAGTTTCGTTCCTTCCTCGATCAAAGGATCGATCTCGCTTATTATTTGATCTACGTAAGCCAAAGCCGCTTTGACTTTGGACGGAGCTTCCGTCGAAGCCATCGACAACTGGCAAAAAGTTGAGTTTTTAAATTTTGCTTCGATCGTATTCGATAAATAAAGGAAAAAGAGAGTTTTTGTTATTGAACGAAATGACGGGGTGATTATTGTTGAAAATTATGAATTTGGACACTTGGAATTTCGAATTTCGAACGTTGATCAAATGTAGAGACCGAGAGTGGGAAAAATTGTTCAAACTTACCGATGCCTCGATTGCATTTTTCTCAATTTCGAGCTGTTTGTTAAACTGTCGAATGTTGTCGAGATTTTTTAGATCCGAGCCGAACTCGGCGTTGAATTTGTCAATTACTCTTTGCCTGATTTCTGACATTTTTTATTCCGTTACAAAACACATGTTAGAATTAGAACACTCGCGGGCGATAGTCTGTCAGTCTGTCATCGGCTCGGCAGATCGTACGCACATAACCTCCAAACGCTGCTGAGCTGTCATAATCGCGGAGAGGCTAAGGGAACCTCCGTGAAGTAGGACCCCCAAAAAATTACCCCGAAAAAACGGCTTCCGAGAAAAATATGTCGAGGAAATAACGCTGCGGGGCTAACTTTTTCAATACATTTTATCGTGTGAATAGTTGGTTCACCATGCATGCAGTAGCGGCGACTCGAGTCTCGACTGCGATAGCGTACCCTCAAGCGATAGAATAGAAATAAATCAATATTCAGATATATTTAGTTATAATAATAAAATAGAAAAGGACCAACTCAGATAGTACGAATATGTTTTTGAGAATTCCACATACGCCCAAAATCCTCAAAATCTAAAAAACTCGATTTACTGTGCGTCAGTAAGCCAGGAATCGAGTCTCGTAAGTCGATAATGTCTTGTTACCATCAGTTAAAAACTCTGCGAAATGTAATCGTCAATGACAAAGTCTTTGGTCTTGAAAAAGATCGAATGGCAATCAAAACAAAAAGACTCAAAATCTCGGTGCCGGATTGAAAAAAATAAATAAATAAAAATGAATGAATAACCGAAACTCCCGTCGAGAATTTGTTCGGAAATTTATGTTGGTTTTTATTTTGTATCTTCTTTGAAAACAAAGTCCCCCGTCGTTCGCTTAGGGTTTCAGAGGCTGTACATGGCGTAGGATTAAGAATTCAGTCGAGAGAAATGGGCTGAATGCTTTTTAAGAAGAAATGGAAAATAAAAAAAAAAAAGAACTGAAGGAAGCAAAAAAAAAGAAAGCGTTTCAACCTCCTGAAGATTGCAGAGGCAATTTTCTCGACAATGTCGCCACTTTGTTTTACGTATGAGGGGGTAGTTCTCGCAGCTTTCTTTGTACTCTTTTGGTTCTCTTGCGGGAGGGAATTACGCACAGAAAGCCAGACGTTATACCCCAAGAACCCTCCTGCTCCAACACATTGGCACACAGCACAGACCATTCGGTCTTTCGTCCACGCGGAGCTTACGCAACGCGGATGATAAACAAAAGCGTACACGTTCGTGTTTCCAGCACCCTTGATAACCTGCTGCTCGCCCATCGCCTGTGTATATAGAGGGTTCGTTTTTATCCTTCCCGAAGCAAATTCCCATGGATGAGCTTCTCTTTAAGGTCCATGTGCTCTCGAGTACTTTTCCACCAGCGAAAGCAGCAGGAAAAAAAGTGAATCAACTGCTCGTGAGCGAGAATCAAACGAAAATAAAAGGTCGGAGCAATTCCGCACATACTTGAACCTTGGGTTCTCGTTTGTAGAAGGAAATAAAAAAAAAAAACATTTTAATAAATTGATCAACTTTAATAAATTGAAAAACTTGATCAATATTGGAGGTGCTCTCAGGACGAAACTGATTGGAATAGAGAAACGGCGCTAGGTCCATTCCATGGGAAATTTTATGCTCTACATAAAAGGCGTCATGCATTTTTTCTCTAAAACCAACCGTTTCCTCGCAATTTTACCTTTTACGCTCTTCGCGCGAGTTTCAATAAATGAAAAATTCATCAAAAGACTGTCCGATGAAAAAATTGATTTGTAAACTTTGCCACTTGCATTCGCGTTCTAAACTCAACTGAACCTCCCTCGGGACACTCTCCATCATATTATCGTATCACGGAGTATCGACGAATGCAGCAAACGCACAACACCCACAGGTCACTACATCGCGATCGGTACTCGTGCGCCGGCTGCAGGCATATCTGCGAGAATTGGCTACGGATGATGGGGTTTTGTCGTTGAGATTTGAATCTCATAGTTCTATACTAGCAGTGGAAACCAATGGATGGGGGAGCGAGGATGTTGGAGTTTGCTTCCGCACGTATCGTCGACACTATACCGGAAGTATCGAGCTATGAGAATACTAACCAGAATCCAATTTCAAGGATTCGTGGGTGCAACAAACTTTAGTCTCGATAAGTTTAGTCCGAATTTATACGTTTTGATTATTAAGTAACGTCTAGAAATCTTCGTCAACACGAAGAGCAGAAAAAATATGAATAACACGATGTGGATAACATTTTTTGACAATTTGCATCGATCGGGTCATTTTGACCCGTTAAAAAGTGTCTAAATTGAGCGTCAATCGATCAAAGATACAAGGGCAGTCGAGCAAGTCGTCACCCGGGTCACAAAGACCCCCCCGTACACACGAGCCTGCCGTGAAAATAGCAGAAATTCTCAAAGCTCGATCGTGACTCTTCTCGCCTGCTCTTCGTCCTTCAACCTCTTTCCTCGAGATTTTCGCGTGCTCGCCTTTTCCCACATGCATCGTTCGATTTGCCTTCGTCCTCGATCGTCGTGGCTTTACATCTCTCGACTTACGAGTGAGTCTCAAAGGTCGAAGTACAAGGGGCACTGCAGACTTATCTGCAGCGAATATAACGTACACACGAGAGGAATATGTAGGACACAAGAGGACTGTGGAAAGGCGTGCGCTTGGGATACACTACTTCACTGAGTATACCTGGTTTCACTACTGGGTCGAGTACTTATGTCTGCAGTGGACCTGTGCACATTCAGGAAAGCGTAGATAAGACCGGAAGCTGTTGATTGCAAGAGAAAAAAACGAATTTCAAGAATATTTCATTTTTTATTCACGTGGGTAGGGAATTAGGAAAAGTCTCAAGAAGAGTAACAAGGAAAGTTAATGCTCTTCGGGTCAGTTTGACTCGGGGAGAGCACTCGCAGCTGCTGAAGATAATTACTCCGAAAAGATTCAACAGCCCGAACTCCCGTAAAGGATCAAAACACCCTCGATCGCCACCAGCAAACGCGACAGCAATTGCATTTTATCGCTCGAGGCCAACAAGTTTAAAACCATCGCGTGTGCAAATAAACTCTGCGTCGTGTTTCGTATCGACGTTATGCGTTTTGCCAGCTTCAAACGCATAACACAGAAATTATATTTACAGAAGCTCCATCAATGTGCAAAGCTTCACTCATTAAATTCGATCGACTGACCAACTCTACAGAATTCGTTACAAACGACCAGACCAACATTATCGTACGCGTCGATGATTCTATCGCATACGTAATCGAACAAACACGCGAGGGCGACTCTCGCGTGTATATACAAAATCGAATATGAAACATCAGGGGTTTGTTTATATGTTCCAATAAACTGTTCCAGTCAACACACGCTACATGACTCTCGAGAACGTCGAGTGTTTATCCGTCTAGTTCGAATTTCGCTGGACACTCCCAACTCTCCCAACCGCGAGATACGATTAAACGTTTTATATCAAAAACTACACCAAAATGCTCGGTCATTGAAAACGATACGCACTCGCTCGATTCCGGAGCGTCAGGCAAACGAGCAGGGACTCGTATTTTCCATTAAAAGTTTAAAAAAAAACACCAACATTTTTCCTCCTTCTCTGGGAGAATATTTTTTCAGCTAAAAAAAAAAGAAACAAAAAATTCGAAACAAAAACGCATTTTTTTAATCGACGTTTCAAAAACGCGAGCATGTTTGTCAAAAATCGAGACGAATCCTGCGAAATGAAAGGATTTCCCAAATCCAAAATAGAGAAACGTGGCAGCCTCTCCATTTCGATTGAAAGTTAAAAGAAAAACCAACATTTTTCGGACTCAAAAACGAGGATATTTTCTTAGCTGAAAAAAACAGAAAAAAAAATCGAGAGGAACTGTGAGAAATGAAAGAATTTCACAGATTCAAAATAGAGAAACGTGGTTGCCTTTTTATAGATTACGCTCGGGCCGTGACGTTCATAAGCTTCTCGGAGACGAAAGGAAAACATATTCATAAACACGTATAAAGGGTGCCCAAGAGATTGAAACATGGTTGTCGGCAAAGTCGCATCATCTATACAGCGGCGTCCAGAGACGAGGAGAAAGGCGTGTACATTTTCGCTCATTCACAGTGTGATAGCGATGATGCTTTGCATGGTATAGTGGGTGGAGGTGCGAAGCATCCCGCGAGGACCGTCGGCACACTCCAATTAGGGCTAATGATTTTACGCGTCGCTCTTGCCTTCAATTGTCAACTCTTGTCCCTACTTCCTACTGCGGACTTATGCATGCATCGTATACATATACATACAGAATCCTTTGGCTGCAGTCAGCCTCCTCCATCGTCTCTATTTCGTGAAGGGCATGCTTGCTCTTGCCATATGTGCAAAGTGCTCTGTGCACACAACCAGCGAGAGATCTCTTGCTTTTGCACACGTTTTCCTTTTCTTTTTTTTTCGTACAAATGTGAGTCCCTTAAGGACGTATTATCGGCCAATTTGCTGTGTCCAGAGTCACGGTTCTTAAAATACAAACGTCTTTTTCAATTATGCACGTGTGTTGATACTTCGTTTAAAAAACATCTGCAAAATTTCTGATAACAGACTCTGAAATAATTCAAATTTCGTACCGTTCGATGCATTTGGTCTACGACCATTTTAATAATTTTGCTTCCTCATGGAGGAAGCTTTGTGACGGTGAAAAAACCCATACACACACGGTCACATTCATTGCTTCCTGGAGCAAAGAGCTTAAAGAGAAACGGAGAGGGTCAACAAAGAGGAAGAGAACAACGAGTGAAATAAAAGAGTTTGAGGACTAGTGAAATTTAAAGTCGAACGAACAAGAGTAATAGCTCCGTTTCTCTGCACAGCTCGCTAGAGAAAGCGCGAGAGAGGAGGGAAAAGAGAGAGAGAGAAAGAGAGAGAGAGAGAGAGAGAGAGAGAGAGAGGTAGTTGAACGAACCGTTCAAATTTCGACCCGGTGAGGATTACAGTTTTCTGTTTGCTCATTTCATGGAGCTAACTACTGCTTGGCTGACTATACGTCGACCAATACTACTGCAATTTTTATTACAACCCGTTGCCCAACTTTTCTCGCTCGATTCTCACTCAACGATTCCGTGCACAGGCCCCAGAGACCTTTTCCCCTCTTTCCACATTACTTTCCTACATCACACTCTTTTGTGTCCTTTCCTCCATTGATTTGTTTTCCCTCGAGGTGCTCTACATGCAGCCCGCTTAGGTTGCTAACTTTTCAACTCCCTCGACATAATTAGCGATCTTTATTAAATGTATCAATTTCATTCTAATTTTCGTTGGAGTTTCGTCGATGCCTTTGGAAATCCAGCGTCCATATAGACACAGGGATCATGAGATTCGAATGGAAAAACGAAGAGGACCAAGGACCTGTATGTAAGAAAAACTGAAAACAACAATTTTGATTTAAACCTCGCCATGCAACGTTCTTAATAGTAAGAACGCTGAGATATTCGTGTAGGGACGTTAGAGCGCAATGAACGTTACCGACGCGCTGCACCAAGGGTTAGCGAAGAGTAAGAACTCCTGCAGAGTTTGTTATGCATTTATATATGCACCCAGTCACTTTTGAACACACAGATCGTATACGTACAACTTGTAACAGTTGCTTACGCATACAGTGTTTGTGTGACCTCTTCCACGTTGGTCTGTGTTTGCAACTGCACTTTGTCGTAAATAGCGAATACGCTTGAAGTTGAAACTATACGGGTAGTGTATTCGGTGACATAATTCCGTTTTACGCCAGATTTGCGAAAGCTCAACGAACATTAATCCGGATAACGACGCGAGCGTGTAGCATGTCAACCATTCGTGTTTGCTGAAGTATCGAATGGTGGAGGGATTCGTTTTTAAAAAAGAATTCTGTCAAAAAACCGTGTGGGCGCATTAACCGTTCGAGTGCACCTCTCCTGTGAGTGCATCTTGGGTCAATCCGACCGAGAGCGTTTTTCAAATCGTTATATCTCTGCAAATATGCATTTTTTTAGGTTCAGTTGGGGTCGAAATGACCCAGTGTGTACTCTAAGGTTAAAAATGACTCAATTATCAAATAATCATCGAAAATTTCATTCGTTCGGGATTATTTCCCATAATTTTCCATCGTACGTTCCGCTTCGTTATTGTCGAGCTTCCGAATTGCTCTTGGAACATCAGACCCGTTGGAAATCGATCCTTTGCGACCAGCGCAAAAACTGACGAGTGCTTTTCCTCACTGCGTCTGGATTTCGCGTACAAACATCTTTTTTCTCTTTGCACCGCGATGCTTGCAGCGAGTGTGCGTGTGTATGCGAGCGAGCATATGAGCCATTTTCCATTGTTCTTTTTTCTTCGCAGCATCTCCTTCACCGTGTCATTACTTTTTGATGGTCACTCTTATCTTTATTCCTCGCATATAGTCTCGTGTATTTCGTGCCTCGGGTACACAGTGCTCGCGGGCTGATAATTCTCGAGGCTTTTGTATTCTCGGTCCACAATTCCAAAGCACCATTTAAAATTCGGTCCCATTTTTTCACGACACGTTCGGAGATTAACCATTTTTTAGATCGAACTATTTTTCTTCTCTGGTCATGGCGATCAGGGAAGTCTCCGTCATGGCTATTACTACGTCGAACAGATCAAGGACGTTGGATGGCGACGGTGAAATCTAAATTTTTGTTTTCAGTTTTTTTTGCATACAAAATGGTTTGCGAACCTAAGTTCGTTGAAAAAAGTTGTTACAAATTGACTAAAGAATAACACACTCCAAATCCAAGATTGTCCGAGGTCATCTGTGTTTGTTATATAATAAAAAAAAGTTTCGAAAAAATTTTACGAGCAATTTTTTTGGGAAACGTAATGAAGCTTCTTCGATGTTACATAAAAATGTATGCAAAGTTTTAAGTGGCTTCAACATTTAGAAATCGAAATATTTGATGATGAAAATTGCATCTTTTGACTCACGCCCTCATGAGAAACTGCTGACAATTGTGATTTTTATAAATCAGAAATAAATTTGAAGGAGTTCTATCGATAGAGAATTTTGCATACAACGTCCTTAACGGCGACCAGGGAAATTGTTGTCATTGCTGTTACTACGAGGAGAAGATGAAACGAAACTGAACGATTATGTGCATAGCAAAAATAAGTGTAATTTTGAACGAGCATCGGGATGATTCTCTTGATACACCAAACACACTTACAACACAAACGCAGAGGGTTTGCATGTCTATGGAGTAGATACGTGCATGTATAAAGCTCACAGCGAGTCTGGCTGGAGAACAGAAATTCGCATGAAGCATTACCCGAAGAAGATGTTCGGAGATTGTGCCCCGGAGCAAGACGTATTCGGGTCACCCACGCCTTCCTGCTTCTCTTCTTTCCGCAGCCCGCCACCCTTTCCTCGCAATCCTGGTCTGCTGTCTCGGTCCCATCTCCTTGCCTGTTCTTTATAGCCAACCCCTTCTCACCCTATGAATCCAACCGCCGGGTTCGCCACCTGACACACGTCGCAACCAAACCGCTCGTCGTATCGCGTCTATAGTTGGAGGAAGAGCAAAAAAAAAGGCAGGAGCATTGTTCTACTTACTGCGATGTTCTCTCACGCCCGGAAACCCCATAAGAACGCTCCACCCGTATTTTCAAATCGTTTTTTTTTTTTTTTATATTCGTTGATCCATTTTGTTGCTTTTGCGCTTTCGTTTCTCAACACTCCATGCAGCACTTACACATGGTCCATCGTCGTCTCCGTCTCACGACGCAAGATCGTAACTTTGCTCTTCAGAGCCTCCACTCCGCCGTTATCGCTGTATTTTATTTTCCTGCAGAATCTCGAGAAATAAGCAAAATGCATGGGAAATATACGACGAAGCTGTGTGTAGCGATCGTATATATTCGCGGCGTCTATACCTGGCACGTTCGTCGATGGGAATTATGGCCACGTTTGCTCGCTGGTCATCGTCCCAATCTAGGACACTCGGACAATCACAAATCATCCGTAATAGAGCTATTCTCGGTCGAGACGTGCGCGCGGCCACTTCACGGTTGCTGGCATCCTTGATGGGGATCGTAAGTGGATGTAGCGATTGTGTGAACCAATTTTTCGCCACGTTCTCGGCGTCGATATGAAACCGCAAATGACTCGATCTCTGATCGTAGGCATCGAACGCGTCCTTTTCGTATATATCGGATGAGTTCTCAATTCCATTACATCAAGATCGTCGGCGTCATGCTCGTGTCGCTTATCGAGACGCAGGAGACCGATGCGGGTGATGGACGGAGGTGCGAGGCCTTCGTACCCCGCGCCTCAACCTTGGGCTTTCAGCCTCGAGGCACCGTTTAGAAATCTCCGAAAAAGATGTACCGAACAAGTTTTCCAGTCAGATGAAACGGTTGAGTGACGAGGCAGCGAAAGAGAGAACGAGAGAGAGAGCGAGAAATTGAAGAACGAATTGAAACGACGGGACAGAGATTCTCGGTCTGATGTTTCGTGAAAATCGCCTCGAGGAGGAACACGTCGACTGCTGCCAGAAATTATAACCAGCAGCATAGAGCAAAGAAATGCAAAGGGACACATTTATATCGCCTGCTCTTTAAAGCGTCCACGAGAGAGAGAGAGAGAGAGAGAGCGAGAGAGCGAGTTCGTTACTCGGGAATTATGAAGCTTCGTCTCTCGAAGATTTATTGACAAGCCACCATCGTTCCAATCACCAAAAATGCCAAAAAAAGTCTTCCAGACCTAAAAAGCAACAAGTTAATTATCGATTCGTATAACATTTTCGAGTCCTCGATGTTTTATTTTGCCTTCTGCTGTTTCAATTATCTCCGGAATCTTGGATTTGCAACGTGCATCATTGAACCTTAATTATCAGGGCTTTCTCGGCCTGAACCGACACTATCTCTCGATATTATAATAAGAGGAATGGATGCTGGATCTAATCTTTTGATACGAACGAACGAAGATGGACAATAAGGCGCAGCAGGCGAGAGGCGGATGGGAAGGACGTTGGAAAAGGAGAAGAGGAAGAGGAAGAAGAGCAGTAGTCTGGTAAGAGGCATGCAGGAAGAATACCCAGTGGCAAACGACCCAATTCGACGCGCTTCCTTTGCTGCTCGGCCACGCTTCCCATATATCATTCCAATGTCTTCTTTATAAGCGCTTGACCGACTCTGGAGAAGCATAGGGCACCCGACGTAGCAAGAATACACAGAGAACGACAGAAGCGCCCAAAGAAAAGCAAAGAGGCACGAGCAGGCACGAGAGTGGGAGGATGAAATGGAACAGCAGAGCAAAGTCGCGCGAGCAGTCCCGTCTGTGAATAACCGTCGAGGACTTTTTCCTTCCTCTCCCTTCTCGTTTTTCTCTTCTCTGCTGATATACTCCAACGCCTTTTTGCTTCTCTCTCTCTCTCTCTCTCTTTCAATTTTTTCTTCCTTTTTCGTTTCTCCACACACGATTCTCCTGCTTTCATCTCCTTTTCTCCTCAATCTCCTGCTGCTGCAACTCTGAACGCATTTTGCATGACCCTCTCATCGCGCTCACTACTTATTCTTTCGGCCCTGCGAGAAATATTCTTTCCTAACAGCAACGCATGCCTCTCTCTACTGCTCCTTGGCTCTTCCCTTATCATCCCCGCGTGCAGATTATTATTTTCTCTTTTTATTTATCATGGTACTCGAGCTCTTCTTATATTTATATAAAAATCGACCCTTATTCCGATATAGATCGCGAGCTGCTGCTTCGGAAAGTAAATTCCAGAAAAATGGGGCAATCACGTGTGTGGACAGCAATAGAAAATTTATCACACTGAAAAGACAATTTTGTTGGAAAGCACGTTCGACTGAAAAAGTTTTTTTTTCGAAAAATCACAAAAATTTTGTCACCGCAGCAAGAAATATTTTATAAAGTCTCTTCAAAAGCAAATTTTTGTCATTTCGAAATTACGAAATATTTGTAATTATCCAGAACAATATTTAGTTTATCGTATTGAACAAAATATCGACGTTTTTTGACAAAATTCAATTTTCACCGCAGCCACGGAGTTTATTCATGCCCCGCGAGTTCTGCCTCGATCCGCTTTAATACGATTCCAATATGCATCTCGCGTTCTCTCTGATGCACTTGTTCATGTATAGCGCGACTGCTATGGATTCATCTTTTCATCGTTATCCCCTGACGCAGTTTTTCCGATTCGAAGAAAAATCAAGTAGAATCGTGTCAGTCGCAATTTAATTGCTGCGATCATGATTAAACGAGGAATAGATTTTCTCTGAGAAATTCGGCCAGAATGAAATAATATCGTCGCTCAAGTTCCCGCGATAAACTTTCTGCCAAACTGCGCTCGGAAATTCGTGCCGGACCAGCAGAAAGCCACTCGTGTATATACACGAGCGAGCGCATAGGCCGGGTAATTCGATGCAGCGCGGCCCGAGTGCAACGGTGAATGCGAAATTTGAGCTTGCTTCTCCTTACTCTGCTTATATGCTCCGCTCCCACCTCGGCTTCCACTCACAACCACCCGAATTTTCTTTCGATGCCCTTCCTCCTCTGTCGCCGCGTCTGCAACGCTCCCTCTGCTCTATACCTACGAGTGTGTTATATAACGACACGCCGTATCAACCTCCTGTTTGTGCATATACTCGCATGGCACCGGCCACGTACTCGCAAAACCGAGCACCAAGGTGCGAGAACGCAACTTGCAAAATATATCCTACTCGCACATTTATACTCCCTCTCTGCTGCTTATACGTAAAATCTATCACGCCACATTTTGTGCCATGTATTTTATTTTGCACACTGCATGGGAGCCTGAGTAAAAAAATTGTATAGAGATTCTACAGAATTGTTTTATGGAATCGCTATTAAAAGTATAGAATCATTCTATAGAATCACCATAGAAATTTTTTTCGAAAATAGCGATTAAAAAATCATCCAGCAACGCTATCGACGAAAACTCTTCACGCGGACGCGCAGGGCGACTCCCTGCATCGCCTCGAATCACTATAGCGGATACTAATTTTTCATTTTTTTTTTCCCGAAAATCGTGGACAAGACCCTTTGTAAAAAAAAAAAAATTTCTGAGGGAAAAAATAAAAGTTCCCATTTCATTTGCAAACCCCAGTAAAAAAATACGATTTGACTCTCCGAACCCCAATGAGAAACGCGTCTTTTGGTGAGCCGGCACCACGGGGTCGAAATTTTAAGGCGAAGCGTAATATGCCGCGGAGCGTTGAAAACAAACGTCCACGTCGACGAAGCACTCGCGCATAGATGCACCAACTTTTTTCTTCGCACTCTCGATTACTCGAAACGGTTTGCGGCAAAGAAAACAGCGTCCCGAGTATTGGAGCTATGGAGATGCTCGGGAACGGAAACTGTTTTATATTTTTCCGTGTCTCGCTCTATTCTCGCGGTTTTTTTTCTCAATTCTTGACGCAGAGAAACGACGACGCGGTGAATTTCAGTTTGGACGTGACATTTTCACTTCTGCCTGGCGTGTCATCGGATGCACGCATACTCAGCAGAGGCCACGAAATTCTCACGTTACTGCACATTTCCCGAGTGCGATCGAGTTTGCGTTCCTATATGGATGAGATCCTCGACCCAAATACGTGAGTGCGGGAAGGGCCCTTGATGTCTCTATGCCAGTTTTTATACAAATTATCATTACACACGCATTTTCTGCACTGCCAACATCCAAGAACGCTACAAAAATTACCAGACGAGCTGTGCGTCTCGCATGGAAACGTATGCACGCACTTTCTCGCGAGGGAGATGCAGCGCCGCGCTGCAATATCCACAAAAATGAAAATTCTCTCGCTTCTCAACAGAACGCTCTACATTCTCTAAAAGGATACGTGACTAGTTTCCCATATACATATACACGTGGCTGTACATATTGTTGCTCGAAAGTTCAACACGGTACACCTTCTGAATATAATCCGTTGACTGGAGTAGATTCAGATACGTTCGTCGAGCTCAAGTTATCCACGAGACGAAGCGAGAACTCTGCTCGAGTGCTCCATCGAAGTGTCCGAGAAAAATTCGCTAAATACCAAAAAATTGGCATTTGTTTAGTCCTCCGTATCAAGACATTTACAAAATATTCTTTACGTTCCGAAATGCGTTCGATTTCCACGTTCTGAATGTTTTTTTCAACTTTTCGTCGATTTTTAGCACAAATGATAATTTTGTCCATCCCCATGATCGTTTGCCGAATTTGAACTAAAAATTCGATTCGTTCAACGATTCACAATGCTTCGAGCGTTGCTACGATTTTTTATTTTTATTTTTTTTCAATTTTTCGTCGATCCACATAAACGATTGCAATAATGTGCAATAAATTATTGTGATTTGCATTATAAGAGCGGAAAGTATTAACCCTCCGTATACACACATGAGTCTTGGGTCCCATTCAGCGAATGGTGTGAATTTCTCGTTTTTCACATCAATTAGAATTAAATAACGATAATAAAAAATCATTTTTATTCATCACCCAGTGCAGACTCTTTTTCTATAGATCCGAGACTAGTTTCCTCAATTTTTTCATATTTTTTCAACGGGTCCAATAACATGAAAAAATTGTAGGACGCCCCAGACCCATGCGTGTGTCTACGGGAGGTCAAGAATAATAATAATGCTAATTCGAATGAGGAAAAAGTTTGGTTGATGGAAAAATAAGATATTACGAAAGAGAGATTTTTGAGAGTGTGTGTGTGTTTTGAACGGGGCTAAGTGAGCCTATGGACCGAAGCAAAGATCCTGCGCCAGCCGCTGTGTATCACACAAAGTCTCACGATCATCTCGAAGACTCGAATCCGCAAGAAAAGAAGGGAGGGGGTTGGAGTTGCGGGGGTTTGGAGCTGAAGAGGTTGGATTGAAATATATTCTAGCCTCAGGGGCCGAAAGAAAAACGGGCTTTTTCTACTATTCTTGCGCCTGTCGCAACATCGCATGTTCGAGGTTCGCGTGCACTTCAGGAAAAGAGGAGGCAAAGCCCCCGCGCGTCTGCCTGCTCGGGACAATTTTCTGGTAAACTCTCTTCGTCGTTGCTCCGCGAGTAAGATCCATGCCGCAGGCTCTCGCGCGAGCGCTATATCAATACAAATCTTTCGCGCAGCCTAACTGCAGAGGTTAAGCTGAAAAACGAGAGAAAAAAACAACGAAACGGTTTGAATTTTTGTGTCGCAGCGTCGACAACCCGTTCGGAAATGTCGAAAATAAAATTTTTCCCCTTTTTTCTCACGATTTTAAAGTTTTTCGCATTTTTTTCGACACGATTAAATAACAACGACACAAATAATTGAATTGACTGTTAACGAGGTGGAAATTCGGCTCCTTACTGCCTTTGAATTGGGTCCAATTACAGAGAAAAGCAATTAGAATGCCTCTCGCGTACAAATACAAACAAAATATATAATAGTCAGACGAGATCGAGCTGTCAATCGAATTCCATCAAGAGAGAAGCGACAAGTGGTCGTCGTGGGGTGTACATCGAGTCAAGATGTTCAGATTGCTGCGGTTCTCTCTCTTTCTCCGCCACATCCAACCTCCCACAAACACACAGACACACACATCCACACAATCTCTGCATCGTCGTCTTTACACGTCGAGCATAAGACCGCAGCAGCATCTATCTCAACTTTCTCACCTGCTCTCGTGCTATAAACTGCTGCGACTCTTCTACATGGAAAGGGCGAGTGTGGAGTTGCAGTAGCTTAACGGATACAAATCGATGTTCCAGGCGAAGGCAAATGTGTTTGCTGGCTCTTTTGTTTCTGTCAATTTATTCGTTCGACGAAAGAGTTTTTTTCTCGGTTGTTACCCTTGCCTGTGGGCGGCACGTCCTGGTCCGATGGAGACTTTCCCGTTCACCAAACTCCCCATAAACTTTATAACTCTTTGTCAAACGAGCGCGTTTGGGTTTACTGGCCATTGACGCATTCGTTGCATTGTTACGGAGCCATCAATGTTCCGGGTACGACAGACCCAGTGTGGCTAAGCAGGCGTCAAAATAAATAACGAAGCACTGCCAAAGAAAAAACGTAAATAAATAGAATTGACATTTATTTTTGAGTAAATAGAAATTGCATGTTTTGCGGGAAACTGCGAATCTGGATTCGTGTCATTTTAATCTAAACGTCGATATAAAATAAATTCACTCCCGCCATCGCGATTGAATTAACGAATTAATTGAAATGTTTGAGTCCGAAGAATTATATTCTGAATTTTTAGATTCAATTACGACCCTAATTAGGGCTCGCGATCGAATACGATTTATTTTTTTGATTCGTAGAATTGCCAATGGGATCCCGAATAATATAAATGAAAATTGGGGCAATTGAAGAAGATAAATTAGAGAGCTCGAATAAAGAGATTATGTCGTACGGAAAGTTGGGCGCGGAACCTTACAGTGAAATCGTGTTTTCACTGATTGGATTTTCATCGTGACCGCGGACGTACGACCCCGTTTTTCGTTTTTTCGCTCGCAGGCATTAATCATTTAGTAGGAAACGCGATGCTGGAAAAAGACTATCGTAACCAAAAAGGGGATCCCGCACGAAATTACGTTTTTTCTCTCCTCCTTACATAACGTTCGTATTCATATATATTCAGAGGTGGAGAGGAGGCAAAGAAAAATATCATCTGATTCAACGAGGAATGAGAAAATCTTTGGCTTTCTCGACTCCAATTTCCGCAGCCCACAAAATCAAGGCACGTCTGATCTTTCCAATGATTAATTATTCCTGCAATTGCATTATATCTATAAACACACTTTTCTGGGATATGTACGTATGCGGAGGCTATCATCTCACGCGAGTAATTAGAACAAAGCATTCGGTAATTTATTTGCGTCGGTGTGACGTGAGAACTTTACGGCGTTAAAACAGAGGGGAACGCCTCGTGATAATTACGAAGGGTAGGCAAAATTCCACAAACTGTCAGAAGTCGCGACGAAACTCACACCGACATACTTCGACGAGGATAAACGCTGAGGAAACGTGATAAATAATGTTTTACTTCATTTGGCCAAGTGACTCGAGCCTTTGACAAAAAGTCTCGAATATCTTAGACGTTTCGTCTACCATTTTTTTTTCTTCCACTCTCTTCTTCTTGGAGGTGAGAAAACTTCCAACTGCCAACTCGAAAATAGTGCAGCGAGACTCATTCAATATCATGAATATCCAAAAACTCGTTTTTCCTTCATTTTGCCCTTGTCCCATTTTTTCCTCCGTCTCCGTAATGACTGCACAAGCAGCCAAGACACAGAGCGAATAATAATTGCGGCGATGAATAGTTATCGTGATTTTCAATTTCACTCCTCTTTGCCTTCGAATAATATCCTGCGCGTATGGAAGGAAAAAAATAAAAAGCTCAACAGAGATAATGGTCAATTAGAAGAAAAAAAAAATTCTCTTAGCGAGCGATAAGGTCGTACGCGATTGCTACAGCCTCATTTATAATTATGCTCTCGTATCAGATGGAACGAGTAAAAGGAGAATGGCTCAATTAACGACAACAACAAAGATGCAAATTGTATTCCACAAATGTATGTGGAAAGAGAGAGAGAAAGTTTTTCACGTTTGTACGAATTACGAAAATAAACAAACGAGCATCAAAAATATGGGGGAAAAAAATTATGTGCCATTTTTTAATGCAAAAAACGGAATAAACTGCAGAGTCGAAAATAGTCACAATCGAAAGATTTAAAAAAAAAATCAAAAATACTCGAAACTGGAACTTTTCTTTCAAAATGCTGTGATTATTGAGTTATTGCAAAAACAGTTTTCGAAAATAATTGGAAACGCGGTTGTTGCTGTAAAGAGTCTTGGAGCGTCGCTAATAAAATGTTTTTGTCTCCGAATTGTTACCGCGACTCTATATTGACCGTAATTTTTCTCACATCAGCTCGGGGTTGTCGCGCTGTTGAATATTTTTCAGCTTTAATATCGTTCGTTAATATACATTCGTAGCAGGCCAGTGTGCAGTATAACGCGGGCTACTTTTATCACCGAGAGAGAATTCTGCACACCGCACGAGCAGACTTTTGTCGTGTGAGGAAAACGGCTCTTCAGGTCGTTGGGTTTTCCCGGCGGGGGTGGTCGCAAGAAAAGCTGAGCATGGAGCGCCTTGAGCATGCACGTGTATGTACCGAAAAGGAAATGGAGTTAACAAGATCGCGTTAACAATGCAGCAGAGATGAGGGCCCGCGTGTATTCTCGCGTCTCTCTCTCTCTCTCTCTCTCTTAGTCCGCTCGCCCGTCCTCGTGTCTCATCCTCGCCGTCTGGATTTTCCTTCAAAGTCGCCGTCGGCTCGCGTGCAAGATTTTCCAAGGACGATGACGACGCGACATTGTCGCGGTGTCGCCAGCGTTTTGTAATTCCACGAGCATTCCAACTGGAGTTTTCACGTTTTCCCAACGTCTTCACGCATTTTTCCAATACTTTTGATCCAAGAGCTGCTTCCAAACGAAATTTCGAGCTCATTGGCCAGCCGATGTTTCGTATTTAACGACAAAATTCAAAAACTACGAACCCAAGAAAATATGCCAGACGACGTTCTCCGCGAACAGGCAAAGACTCAGGAAAGATATAGACGTCAAAGAGGAAAATGAAACGAGAGGAATACGTTAAGAATGAAGCGCTAGCAAAAAACGTGAAACGTCTGAGCGGAGAGAGACCACACACAGGCTCGAGAGATATTCTGCATCGTCGAGTCATCTCTCGGAGTCGAAGACGAAAAGGGTTGGGAGACGAGACTCTCTGTAAAAGAAGACGAAATACGAGGTAAATCTTTTGTCGAAGGAAAACGCAGCCACTGAAATATCCGAGAGACATGGGTGATTGTGCTATATACAAACACATTGGGCATTCCGTACCGAAAGGACGCACGACCCTCGATTTTCATTTCGTTCCACGACCCACAATTATCCAAAAAAATCCAATAAAAATCAATTTTTTCGATACACACGTCTCCATTTTTTTTCTTCTCCGTCAAAAGTGATGGACAATTATTTGTGAACAAAATCCAATGAAAATCTCACGAACGACGAGCCCGTCAATTTCGTCTGAAATGCTTCGTCTTTATTTTCCTATATATTCGTGTTTGGGCCACGTGCTACCCCTATACGTGACTGGGACGCACGACTGTGGCGGCTGCCTTTTCCTGACTCCGCTTGTATAGGGAGGCATGCGGATTCTATGCAACGCGAACATCTATAAAGCAAGAAAGACACGTTTTTCTCAAATACACGAAACCGAGAGCAATATCCTAAAACACGAAGACTGGCCCATGTCCAAAGTTCGAATAGGGCTCTCCGAAATCCTCGCTACGTCACTTGCTTTTCACTATCCTTCATTTTCCTTATTTTTCACCCTTTTCCTCCCTTTTCTCCACTTGCTCCTCGTGTATTTCTTACAATTCCCTCAGAGCTTGCTCATATTTCCTTTGACCATTTTCTTCCTCCCTTTCGTATTTCACGATGATGAGTGTACTTGAGGGAAATGGAATATTGTTGCTGACTACTTGTTCGCGATACATTGACGCAGGAAACGAAAACTTGTATGATTTTGAAGAAATTCAATACATTTTTGAGAATAAATGATTTTTCTTCTTTTCAGAATTAAAAGTGGACCAGAACGAAAGGTGCGAGAAGAGGAATGATTTTTTTGCAGAGTGTGATCGTTCAGAGAATCGTCCTGGAACTTGCAGTCGGTTTAATCAGCTTCGTCTCTTTCTCACGTGTGTTCTCTGCAACATTTTCTTGCACATGAAACATTCCTTTTCCTCTTCTGACTTGCCGCGCTGCGAAAGAAACATCAGGAATATATTGCTGCTGGCTCGGCTATGAAACCTTAGCTCTTCGAACGTCGTAACCCGCAGTTGGGACGCGCGCGTCTTTTAATGAGTTTTCATCCGCGACCATACAGCCTCGCTCGCAGCCAGTTGCCATCAACGTTATACGAGAACATGCACGTCGAGGAGTGTCATTTTATTTCTGCTCTTATAGTTTCTCTAGTCGTCTTGTGTTTTGCTAGCAACTCCTAGTTGCTCGAGTTGCTCTTTTCGAGCTGGAATCTTGAGTCTTCAATGTTTCTTCGCATTGTCAATCTTTGAATTACGTCAAAATGTCGCTCAGAACCGTTGGATGCATATTTTGAAATGATGATTCGTCGGAGGGACGATGGATCGTTCACATTCATTCAATTTCCGAAGCAGGAAGTTGCTCGTGGATCGCCATCCGGTCTTTTGTATCCCTCCATAGATGCAACGTCGCGATCTCATGTCTTTTTATTTTTCTTCGTCCTGGCACTTAATTTCCTTCTCGAGGGGCGTTCCAGTAGCCTGTACTCGACCTTGTAATCGAGGCTAGCGTCATCCTGGAACGTCAACACTTTGCCATGAACTATAACCGGCGCCCATGCTAAGGATATCGTCCCAGCTTCTCCGCGTAGTTGCATGCTCGTCTCCTAGCAGTTAATCTTCTCGTCATAATCGTTATATTCGCTTACAGTCACATCGTCAGACTCGTCTAGGAGTATATTCGGCCCGCAAACTAGCTCCATGTCTCCAACGCGAACTTACACCCCCCTTGAGAGCTTTCATCGTATTCCCTTCCCTTCCACGTCCTTCTCCTTCCTTTCTCCCTCTCTCCCTCTCTTTCTTTCTATACTTGCTTTGTCCATTTTCCATCGCAGGCTTGGATCTTTCAATCTCGTAATAATTTGGCTTTTATTTTGTTTTATCTTCCCGTCTATTTTTCTTTTTTTTTATGAGGAATGGTGTCAGAACATCGATCGCGCTATTTATTTTATTTTGTTTCTTTTATTAAACATTTTGTTTTCTGGATTATTTTTCTCATTGCCTAATAGTTCGCAGACTCTGGCAAATAATAAATCAGTCAATCGTTAAATGTCTCTCTGTCTCTCTGTCTGTCTGGGAAACCTGCGAAAATGTAGAGAGAAAATAGAATAAGGAAAGAATTGTTTTATGTATTTAAAATAAATATTTGAGTATTTTAAACTTTTGCACTGGAGATTGCCTCCATGGTTCGCTAGAGGCACAATATATATTCATCATCATCATCATTATCATATCTCGCTCTGATTCTCTCTCTCCCTTTCTCTCGGAAGCTGCTCCAGTGTGTAGAGCATGGACGTACTTCATTAGCCTTATGTCCCTCTGCCCGCTGGAGTAGCTCCGACCGACCAAAACTTGAGGCTTTTCCGACGCGGTGCATACTCGGTCAGGGTAATGAGATGGTTCTGAAACGAGGAAAAAACGAATATAATTCAAATTACCGTAACAGAGTAACCCTCTGCACTTTTCTTCATGCTTGACAGCAAAAAAAAACAAAGACTCGAGTGAGCTTATCTCACAGACTGTTGCGGAACGTCATTGGCCGAATAATAGACCGAGATCGTTGGTCTACTCGCACACGTCATTGAAAAATGGATTTTCTTCCCTTTTTTTCGAAGCGAAAGGTTTCTGCGATTTTTCGGAGTCACGCTATTTTTGAAAAGACCTGTATCAAAGGAAAGTGGTCTCGAAAAGCGAGGCTGTGTGTATTGCAATTGCCATAAAAGCGAACCAGTAGCGAGAGGATGCAAAGGAAAGAAGAGTGGAATTTTCTCTCTTTTTGTCTCCCCCCCCCTGCCCCACGTATACCTCTATGTCGAACCAACCCCCGCCCTTTTTTTCTTCCCTTTTACACCATATCCTTTTTTAGCTACGCAAGAACAGACCCATCCAATTTCAAGAAAGCCCATCAACATAGCCACGTGATCGTAATAGAAGACTGTCCACGCGATATCACACACTGTCTGTGTGCTCTCTGGGATATAAAGGGATCTCGCTCTTCGGACGAAAATAATCTGCGACGAACCATGACGAAGGGATCGATTGGCTTGACATATTTTTGCTATAGATACTAAATTTACGTTTATATTAGATTGCCCCCCAAGATCGCACCTTACCAGTCAAGCAGAATATTTGCCCAAATTTGTCGTCCAACCAAAACGCGAAGAACAAAGTTCTGATGAAATGAAATGGACCAAAAAAAATGCAGCGACGAAATAAATAAGAGAAAGCGAGGGACGTTGGTAAAGAAAAATAAATAAAATTCCATTCCGAAGACGTGAGACGTCGGACCGAATGCAATAAAAATCAATTAATTGTATTTCGGTATTCTTCTCGTAATCAAGGGGCCAAAAGCAACAACGAAATAGAAGCGAATACGAGAGTACGAGGGAAACGAGGAAGCATGTTATGCGATGAAAAATTAAACACACCCCAATGGCCGGATCAGGAACGCTCGAATCCACGTGGTAAATTGCATCGAGTTATTTTTCAGCTTTTCTCCGTACCGAATGCCTTTTGAATATTCATGAACGTGTAATAATGTCGTGTAAAATTAATCATAATTTTGGAGAGCTCGGTCAACGAACCCAAGACCGGAAATCGCGTGCACACACTCACATTTTATCCCCGAAAACCGTAGTTTTTAACGCGCCTTCGGTTATTTCGATGCATCGCGTGGAAAAATATTCATACGCAATTACAAATTTGACTGTTTCATTCCGGCTCGAGGTAATCGAGAAAAAACAAATAAAATCATAAATTCATGTTCGAATACGAAATTACACTACGCACACAACACAAGTTCGCTGAACTCTCGATTTTCCCTATTTTTTCCGAGCTCAATTACCCACTTGTTTATCTATTTATTTTATAAATTCATTCCGCTCCGGTCTCTCAATCAACTTTTTCCAAACACTCTCCTCGTGTTGGAGTTAATACGCGCGGCCATGTGTAATGCATAAGTCTGTTGGTCGATAAACAAGCAATTAATGAATCATACGGTGGCCCCTAAATCCGAAAGGCTGGGGCAAACCCACTCACGAGTTGGGAATAAGCGATTGCTAGAATTAAGCTTTCCCTGTTAAACGCTTATATCGACCACGCAATTAATTATTAACAACGATAACATTGAAGCGATCCGAGAGGGTGATGGGGATGCCAAGAAAAAGGAAAAAAAGTGGGACGATCGCTAATGAAAAAATTACTACGAATTGCAATCATCAAACTCAGCCACAGCCACGAGGTCGATACTTGCGATTGCGTGAGTGCATGATTCTGTGCCTTGCAGCAGGAAAAGGAACTGCACTCAAGTGCTGGAAAAAGTAGAGCCAAGAGTGATCGTGAAAACTTGGAAAGTTTAATTTTTGGTGGAAAAATCGATAAAGAAAAAACTTGAAGATGCAGACACAAATATGAGCAACCGAAAAATAAAAAAAAATGGATATACGCTCGTAACCGAAGAGCCTACAACGGCGACATGAACCCGAAGAATAAGGGTCGCATCCGTCAACCCGTGACACTCTCTTACCCTCACAAACTCAATGTACCGACTCTATAAGTCCACACACACTCTCACAGTCACCACTCTTACTTTTTCGTCGACCATAGCTCGTGTGGTCGAGTGGACTTTAATGAAGCTACCCACGAGGCGCATTCGCCGCAAACTCGACAAAATAACGAGCCCCGGAGCCTTGTCTATTCGTCTCGTCTCTTGTCGCATCTAACGGAATAAAATTTACAACTGTCAACCCTCCTCCATCCTCCTTCGCGTGTGGCATTATTTTTCCGATCCTCTTTGTTTTTCCTCCCGATTAACAGGTTGACGTTACTTCTTCGTCCTTTTTTTTAAATCCATTCTTTTTTGTACACACACCGTGGGAGCCGCCCCCGGAAAATTTGACGCGTGCGGAAGCGAATTGTCGATTCGGAATTATCTGCACAGCTACGAACTTCCGCAAAATACTGACAAAGAGAATTTTAAAATATGGAAAATTCTATTTTCAATTTTGGCATCGTGCATCTTGAACATCTTGAGGTAACAATTTGGAATTTTCAATTTGCAACGTTTTTTGTACATGGAGAAAAATGCGGAAACATTTATATCAAAAATTACTATGGCCCATAGTTTTCTGGTGACAGTTTCGTTCCTCTGAAAAATTTTAGCAAAAACATAGTAATTTTTCATCTGAAATTGGGCGAAAAATGTCAAATTTCCGCTATTTCCGATAGAATTTGAATAAAAATTACTATGTTTTTGGTAAAATTTCTCAGAGGGACGAAACTGTCACCAGAAAACTATGGTGGCATAGTAATTTGTGATATAAATTTCCCCGCATTTCTCTCCTTGTATTTGCGTTTTAATTATATAATTTCGACAGCTTTTCTAGTAAGCAAAGAGGAAGTTCAGACTCATACACAATATTTTACAAAATTTGCAGATTTAGAGCAGTTGGACGATTTAATAAAAAAACTCAGATTTTCTTGAAATTCGAAAAATCATAAAATGATTAAAAAAAGAAATCTTGAAATTCACGGAAGTTAGAGGGTCGACACAGTTTTTTCGAAAATTTCAAACAGACGAGTCTCGTATTGCAAAAAGCTCGAATTGCAAGTTCTTTTCATTCTCAATTGAAACGATAGCACAATGTATATTGGAGGTTTAAAACTGCAGAGGTTAAGTAAATACTGTATGGGATTGTAAAACGAGATGTACGTGTCGAAAGTGCCGAGAGTAGAAATTCGTACCCATTACGTATGTATTTATCATGTCTATACATCGAATGTGAGGTGCTCGAGGAGCTAACGGGTCACGAGCACTCGTGATGATCGCGGAAGCGAGTTGGTAGTGTCGGTGGTCACGAGAACTGTGGACGACGATGAGGGCACGGGAGAACGTTCTATCCAGGGGTCAGAGATCACGTAAATTTCGGCTCGGACTTTCCCCATCTCCTGGACCTCATTGCCCTTTGTTCTCTCCCTCTCTCTGTCATTTTCTCATTGTCGGGATGGAAAAGGACATCCCTGCGGCAAACGAACCGGTGAATGCCATTGCAGAGACGATCTAGTCGAATGGGAGAGTCTGGATAACTTCTTGGAGGATCGGGAGTCCAAGGGAAGAGTTTGGTTTCTCCATACACATCCGCATCTGCAGGAATCGGGGTAAAATGGCAAAAGGACGAAATTTAACGTCCCTCGAAAGGGCCACAAGTTTTTTTCCCTTCAAAAATCTCTTTGGAGTTCGTTACGAGATTTTTCCACTGTTTCTCCTTTTTTTCTCTTCTTTTGAGAAGCACCGAAAAAAAATCGCACCTGTTCACCGTTGCCGCATTCCTTACGCGGAGTGTTTTTGAAAAACGTTTCTCTTTTATTGCCAGTGAGTTATAGTCTTGTTTGCATTAAGTGAGCGTTTGATTTTTCAACTGTTTCGAAATATTCGTCTGATTACCGTGTCTCATTGTCTGTTGCGTAATGAGGAATCTGTTTGGTAGTGTAACTCGAACGATACACGATTCACGGACAGGGAAATGTTGTTATTTTATTTAGACAATCACGAGACATATAAATAGTGCAAAGGGCCCGGAATAAAGGAAGAAAACTGTAGAAAATCGAAGAATCCGGAAGATCCCGATGTAACGAACTTTTCATTCCCAAATATGATTTGCCATTAATGCTCGAAATCGTGGATAGTAGCGACGCCTATGGCGGAGCGCAAACCCCGACCCAAATACCTGCGTTACCATTGATAATTATTCCCATTCCTGAACATTGTCTTATCAGCAATTGAAATTTCCTTGACAAAATGCGGCAATACACAAAACGTTCAGAGTTCGTCAAATCACCGTGGCTGCATCATCGGAACCATTTTCTTCCCGCGTCTAAATTTCGAACTCTAGGGCCGAGGAATGGAGCACAAAAAATTGTTCAGTGACATGGCTCTCAATTAACAAAACCGAATTCCAATCAGTGCCATTGGATGGAGTGTGTTTCACTATAATTTTTTTTTTTATTCGCTTAACAAAAAGTTTATCATTGTTTGGCGAACGAATTTGTGAGGAAAATCAGTCAGTGAATCTCCGAGTGTTTTATTTTCTTCAAATTTCCCAAATCTTGATCCTTTATTTTTTTTTGTAAAAAAATTATAAAAATTGATACATTATATCAAAAAAGTTTGAACGCTATCGAAACACAATGGCGAAAGGTGACTATCATTAATTATTTACTAAAATTTTATCATTAAAGGTCACACGGGGCAGCAATATTTTCATTAGAATTTAAAAATTGCTGCAAATTGCTTCCTCAAGATTTACCTTACGATGATACTCTATAGAAAAAAAATAGTAATGAATCTTAAAATTTACGCAAGTCGGAGCGATGACGGACTTTTTCGAAAGTTTCAAAATGTCGCACAATTCGTATTTTTCAAAATAATTTCGACAACTTTTCTAGAAAGTGAATAGGAAGTACCGTCTTAGGCACGATATCTTACAAAGTTTGCAAAAATTAGAGCCGTCAAACGATTTTTTGAAAATCTCAGATTTTCGTAAAATTCAAAAAATCATAAAATTCAAACGGTTCAACCGATATTTCCCAAATTCAATGCCAACCTTCCTATTATGATACTCCATTAATAAATAAAAAATAAGTAATGAATCGTTAAATTTATGGAAGATAGGGCGGCGATACCCTTTTTTTGAAAATTTGAAAATGCCGTAGAATTCGTATTTCTTTAGCAATTCCAATAAAATTCTCAGAGAATGAAGAGCTTGTATAGATTAACATCCGTGCAAAACGGGAGCCCTGGAGCTCAAACGGTTCTCGGGTTATAAAAGTTTCAATTTTACAGTGCCAGAACATGCACACACATACACATCCGGACATTTTTTCTAGATATGATTTTTCGATGTTTTGGGACATTTTCACCAAATCAAAATTGAAAACTGGAAAAAAAAATCTTCACCGTCACATATAGCTTCCTCCATGAGAATGAAAATGTGTTTTTTTTTTTTCGAAAGAAACAGAATCTCTCGGAATGGGAAAATTTAGTAGAAAGAAAAGAGAATGCAAATTTAATTTGAAGAGGAAAATAATTTATTGCACTCATTGGTTACGTCTCTGATAACGATTATTTTCATTTTAATGACTCGAGTGTAAAAGTTGAATCGGATGGTGGATGAGAAATTTATAGCACACAGAGTTGGTTACTGTGCGTATTTGCCTACGAGTAGTGCGTCGGTTTCGTAAACGTTTCGAGCAGCAGAACGACTAGAGTGTTTACACGTAGATAACAATAGTCAGACGGCAGAATATTCTTCGATATATTGCCAGGCGATTCGATTGAGCAACACGACGCGATGGAAAGAAGGAAAGAAAATATAACGCGAAAAAGTTGATTTAGGACGAGGATCCGTGTGTGCCAAGTTTCACTGAGCGAGCGATAAAACACTCTTGACATTGTTATCAGCGTTCAACTATTCGAGCGACGAAATTTAAAAGATGAACAAAACTTCGTGCCCTCGGAATTAAATCTCGTACTCGTTTGCGCGAGACGCAGGAGCGCTGTTAACGAGAAACGAAAAAAATCGATGAAAATTCTTCTAGTTCGTGAATTACAAACAAAACAAAAAAACGTTCAGCGCAAAAATAAAAAAAAACCTCGATTCCTGAATCTTGCGACAAAAACAACTGAAATTTGCGAAATAATAAAAAATCAAATGTTATTCCTTCATTGATTCGATGTGGTTTGAATTTTTCTCTCAGGAACGGATTTGATCAGCTGCCGAACGGTGCTTTGGTACATGGTGTTTTCAGGATGTGCGATAAACTACATGTTCAAAATAAATCTGAACCTCGTATTGGTGGCGATCGTATTACCAAAAAAAACGAGAGGCTCGGTGGCTCAATGTGCGGCGAAAAGCGATGAGACGATTGGCTCGAATGTTACCTTTTTGCAGACATCTGCACCATCGACAACGTCAGTAGATGGACTTGAGGTTGATTATATTGTTGAATCTTTTGATGCATTTTTTTTTCGAAATGCATATTAACTGCAGCGCGTTGGTGTACGCCTCCAGCGATCTCTCAGGCAACGACGAATCGCGTATCAATCAAAATGTCTGGTGAATAATTTGATTGAATTTTGTTGCTCGATCGTTTTGCAGTACGAAGGCCGATTCGATTGGAACGAATATGAACAGGGCCTGATAATCGGAGCGTTTTTCTGGTTGTATTGGGCCTCGCAAGTTCCTGGCGGTGTTTTAGGCCGGCGTTATGGGGCGAAGATCATTTTCGGAGGCGCCAATTTAATTTCCGGTATCATTTGCCTGCTGCTTCCGTTCGTTATGAAGCTCCACATCGTTGCTTTGATTATTCTTCGATGTTTCCAAGGCTTAGTGATGGTAATGATTGATTATTGTTTCCGTCTGCAATCACACACATAAACCAAAACCATGAACCAATATCAAAACCATAAACCATAAACCATGAACCATGAACCATCAACCATAATCAAAAAAAAAAAATTACCAAAATGAGCCTCATTATGGAGCTTTCACCCCAAATTGCAAAAGTTGACGACCCGTAACGTTTTATTTGTTATAAAAAAGGGCGTCATGTATCCAGCGCTTCATGGTTTACCAGTCAAGTGGGTGCCGTCCAGCGAGAGAAGTAAATTCGTCACGGCCAACTTGGGTAATTGAAAAAGAAAAATTAAAGCTCAAACTTGTTTGTTTTTTTACATCCGATTGAAATTTCATCAACTGCACTTCGCTACAAATTTACATTACCAATTTTCCTTTTTTTCTACTCGATTTTGTTTGAGAATCTCGTTATTCATTCAAGCTCGAGAGCCAAGAGTCTACAAAGCGACTAGTCAAAATTGAAGTGCAGCTGATGAGTTGACCTGACTTCTTTATCACGAGAGTCTCGCTCGTTTCTTTTGTCCCCATCGTTTTTTATACTCATCAATCTTTTTCTCATTTTTCCTCCATCCTGAAATATGGGATTCAAGGTGGATCTGTGGGAACTGCCATAACCTATCCGTTGTGTGCAACCATTATTTATTACTTCAATTGGGAGGCAGCGTTCTACGTCTCTTCATTGCTCGGATTCATTTGGTAATAAAATTCAATGAATTACGTCCAATTTAAACAAAATTCACGTTTTGAGTCTTTTCCTTTTTTTTCGAGGAAATAAATTGACAATGGAAAATGCAACTAAAATGAATTAATAGACGAACATTTGTCTCTACACGTGATGGACATTCGAAAGAATTCGTCAATGCAGTTTTTAAACTATTATTATTGTTATTATTATTATTTGATATTACAAGGTTCGGACTTTGGTGTTACCTCGTTTACGACACCCCACACGAGCATCCCCGAATATCCGTCGACGAGCTCGAATACATTGCAAAGAATACGCCGCCACCGATTGCGCATGAAAAAAAATATCCTGTGCCCTGGTGGTCCATTCTCACTTCCGGGCCACTTTGGGTCACGATTGCTGCACAATGGGGCATCACCTGGGGTTTTTTTACGCTTTTGGCTCAAGCTCCGTCCTACTTTAATTATATACACGGCTGGAGTCTCAATATGGTAAGCTCGACGTCCTTTTAAATTTTAATGGAAAAAGAAAAAACAGTAAATTTCGTAATTCGTCAATTTTATTGGATGCCAATTTTTTTTTCCCTCATAGACTGGCATCCTTTCCGGAGCTCCGCATTTGGCTCTTATGGCGTTTGCCTATCTGGTCGCTACACTGGGCGATTATCTCTTGAGGACTAAAAAAATGTCGCTGAATGCAGTAAGAAAAATAGCAACAATAGTGGCAACCGGTGGTCAAGCTTTGATGCTGACTGGTCTGAGCCTCAGTGGCTGTCGACCAACCCTCGCGGTGACTTTCATGATTTTGGGAACTGCCACAAATGGCGCTATTTCCACTGGGCCTATTTCAAACATCGTCGATCTCAGTCCCAATTACGCGGGGGTCCTGCTTGGCATAACAAATCTCGTTTCAATGGCAACTGCTTTTTTGTCGCCGATGATCGTCGGTCTGCTGACCAACAACAACGTAACAATCGTTCCCTCAATTTTCATCATTTTTTTGAATATCGAAAAAAAATGTTTTTATTTTCTTCCAGCAAACCGTGGAACAATGGCGATTGGTATTTCTCATTGCGGCTGCGAACCTCATGGCTGGCTGCATCGTCTACGTTTTATTTGGAACGTCAGAAGAACAGCCATGGAATCATCAGCCTTTGGGAGACAGAGAATCCGGCGAAGAATTGGAAAAATTGAAGCCGAATTCGCACAGCACGGAATTGGTGCGGAGTGAAAAAGAGAGCGAAAAAAAATCGCAAGGCAACGTGACGAAATAATAAAATAAAATGGTTTCCATGTCGTTTTTTTTCTGTCATCGCATGAAAACATTTTTGTGTTAAAAATAAACGAAAAATCTTGGAATACAATTTTTCTATATAGCCCGAAGTCTTTCGCATATGCCATGCTGCCCCGTCGTCCCATATTGCCCAGATTTCCCCCGGATAGCAGCCCGGCGAATGCACATTAATTATCACCCGGTGAATGCAACTGTTCTCCAAGTTGCATTCCGAACAAACGATTATCCGTTCGTGATTGTCTATTCGCCCAGAGAGCGCGGGAGGAGAAACTAAAATCCAAATGTGGTTGTTGATTATCGTAATGCGTTGCGGAGTAAAGCCCGCAGTATTCTCGGCTCAGGTATGTATTATTTATATCCATGAAAAATGGCAGTTCCAGAGGAGAATCCTCGTGCGCTGAGATAGTTGCAACTTGGTCCGCATCGAACGTACCGTTACTACTTGCGTGTTAGAGCTAGTAGAGCAGATAAGCGAATGGTCAGACCTAATAGCCCATTCCATGCGTTTGGAGCCTTCGGCAAACATTGTTCCGCTTTATTTCGTCTCGACTAAATAAACTCACGAATAAACAATGAATTTCAAGAATTTTTATAAATAACCAATTCAAAAATCGAACCTTCCCATAGATCGATTTGAATAATCGATTTTTTTGACATTCTCGCCATTTAAAACGTGCACAGAGCTCGGATTTCTCACATTCGAACATGTGCTGCAACCGCAGATCGTTATCCATGACATTTTTGACACTCGCGATCAAACAACCTCGGCTTCTTCGACCTGTACACACGGAAATATCAATACATACATATGCATGCGTGTATTCATGGGACACACATGCACGCGAGTGGAGAAAATGGATACAGTGAGTTTGTATCGTTCACTCGCGTATATGCAAACATATAATAACGTGACACGTTTTCATCGATATTCCATTCCATCGACTATCCATGCATCGTCGATACTTCTTTTATTGGAGACCAGGAGAGCAAGGGAGAGAGAGAGAGAGAGGGACGTAGACGCTGTGAGTCATTAATCTCTCGTCGAGGGTGTTGGAGCCCTCGGAGATTCGTATGCACGAATACATGCACGAATGACGCAGCGGCAAATATATTAAAACAATATATTCGTGACGGCCAAAAATCGTAATTTCTTTTTTTTCACTTTCCTTTCTTTTACAACGCCACGTGCTGTGCAAGAATATCGAGTTTATCGGAGTCCATAGATTACATCGTACAAAAAAGCTTCTTTGTAGCTTTGAATATTTCTTTTGTGTGTTACATCGAGGAATTTTCTACTCGAGCCCCAAAAAAAAAACTAAATTCTGGTCGGATTTGTTTGATACTTTGTTGAATTGAAGGTCCGGTTTTCGTGCGTCGGAAAAATTCGGAATTTCGTAAAAAAAATGTTTATCGAAGAGGGACTGGTAAGCAGTGGATGCGAAACACGAAAAACTTGGTCCATCAAAAATAGGACATTCGCGATGTATTCGATCTACAAAACTCTCACATTTCGTTTTGTGATCCCTCCAATCCCGCTCTCTCGCTCGTATAGATTTGCAAAATTGGGTTGCTCTCTCCCTTGTATAAAAACGTTGTTTTATTTTTCGGGACCGATAGGTTACAGCACGCGCGCGTGTACATCCGTACTCGGTTCTGTAGGGTGAGGAGGAAAATAGTCCACGTGTATGGAGATGTGCTTGATCGCGGAGCGGCATGTCGAGAGAAGCATGAGTAGAATGTGCCTTGCGATATGAAATTCATTCCGAGTGTGCGTCCTGTTATTGGGATGAGGAAATAGCGCGTAACACACACCATATCGATTCTGATCGACATATATATGTATCGATCGATTAAATCAATGCCAACTTAATCGAAACAATCACATTTCATTCAATTTCATAATCATTTTGATTGGAAATTCTTAGTTTTATTCAAGAGAACCTTTCGACTGGATGCTGTTGCGATCCTGCGTCGCTAATTCATCATTTTTCTGCGAAATTTAATTCTGGCTTGACACATTGATGGCGAACAGTAAATTGGAATCATTTTAAACTTTCTCTGGCCCGGAATAAATTAACATCGAACGTTGTAATTTATAGAAGTGGAAAAAAAAATTGCTGTTTATTTTTTACGATTTAATGATGTTGATTCATAATGAGATAATATTTTTGACATTTTTATAAGAATTTGGAGGAATTTATAAAAAATTAAAAAATAATTATAAGAATTTAATAAATTATTGCAAATTAGTGAAGAAATAAATGAATAAAAAAATTTACAAACAATAAATAAATAGAATAAAATAATAAATTCATCAATGGGTTGAGATTTATTTTATAAATGACAAATTATAAATTAAGATTTAATTAAGGCACTTTGTTTATCTAATTTTTTGGCAGATTTTCGAGGTTTCGTCGATCGTTGTCAAAAAGTAAAGCGATCCTTCTTTTTCTCTCTACGTTGTATATAGTTTGTTTGTCTGTTTGTTGATAAAAGTTGGAGGATCCTGGAGTATCTCGTCGGCGTTGCTATTTCAGGAGCGTATTCATCTTTGTGTCAGGGCTGGATTATTAATTAATGCGCGCTCCGGAAATGAGCGACGTTCGTTCTCGTTACGACGAAATCCACGACAGACAAAGGCGAGAGTGAAAGGCAAGGATAGTGTGACGACAACGGGATGCGATGATGTTGATGATGATGATGATGATGATGATGATGAGCAAGCGTCGACGCGATGCACAACGCTAGCAAACTCGAAGCGCAAACGCGGACGTTTGTCAGCCGCACGTATTGACGATCAACGTTTCTTTATCTCAAAATAATAATTCCGCCTGGAAAATGAATCAGTTTCTGTGCCGAACAATAAAACAGCGAGAAAAGAGGAAATCTTCTCGTAAAATGATTTGCGAAGGGAATTTTATGGCTCTCGGAGACTCTCCCATGAAATTTGGATGAAGCTCGAATCGAGGTAATTACCTCAGCGATATTAATGCACATTGCACACCACGGGAAGGCGTCCAATATGGTGGAAATAATATATAATAGATGAATGCTTGATTCATCCATTTAATTGACAATATAGAGAAGAGTGCGGGGGTAATATGGGGCAGAGGCGAGGGCGTTAATTAATAATCTGGACTAGCGTCGAAACGGTGAAACGAACGAGAGACGAGTGAGCGGTGGTACCGCATCACTGATCGAACTAACGGACAGTAGCCAACGGAAAATCGTCAACGAGCCGAAACGTTAGCGTTGCACAACGTTATATTGCTGATGGTTGATTCGATATCGAACGAATCGTCGTTCAAAACTAGCACTCGCGGATATTCGCCCAGCAGCAGACTCTCACGTTGTATATGTAGCTCGCGATATACATGTGTACGATATTCGCGTATACACCAGAGCAGTCCAGAGTCCTACGTAACTATTTTGTGGCACGTACGACAGACCTTTTATATCTATATATCCTTATCAACGATATGACTATATACATGCCCCTATACTAAATCGAATGTCAAATAGGCAAGTAGAAACTGCTGAAGTCTGAAATCGAGATGGGCGTTGGAGGTTACGTAGTTGCGGAATGGTACACAGACACTGCTGCTAAACTATGTATAGCACCAGAGGCTTCATGATTTAAGGATGTTGAGTCGCCCGCAAATGATAAAAAAGTTGTAAAAATTTCGTATGTTTATCTATGAACTATCTAGAGAATCATGTAAAAATTTGACAATGATTAGAAAGCTAGTTATTGAACAATTAACATTAATAAATGAAATGTAGTCAAAAGTGTTCTGATGGAAACTGGCATAACTTTGCGATAATTGTTTGTTTTTGACCTCTCACTTTTCTAATACCCACAATATGCTGAAAGCAATGGAAACGAAACAAAGTTTATTGATAAATATTTTTTGTATTTGTTTTTAACAAAACGTTTATTTTTTAATAACGAGCTTCCTAATCGCCGTGAAATTTTTACACGTTGAATGCTTCACACAAGAATGTACTAAATTTTCAGAATTCTCTTATCATTTTTTATTTCAACCCTTCTGGTGGGTTGCAGTAATGATGATTGAATTTTTGAAATTTTGTATTTTTTTACATGAAGTATTGAGGAGGTCGTGTACAAAATTTACTACGATGAAGAAGCTATTTATTGAACAATTATTATTAACAAGTTTCATAGGTGCTAAAGATATCCTTAATGTGAAGGAACTTTGTTGCCTGGCAATGGTTGAAACTGACAGACGAAACGAGGAATGCCTCAATCCTGGCGAGAGCTCCAGAGTGTGTTGAGAATTGAAAAATCTTTGCCGGTGGATTGGATCGATGAAAATAGTTGGAAGCTTTATTTCTTATGGCTCAATCTTTAGATTAGAAAACATATGGAATGCCATTTGTAAAGGTCTGGAGAATAAAACATATTGGACTAGAATGATGTGTGTGTGCGTCGTACACCGAAAACAGAGTTCTGGCCAATATGTTTTTATAGACGAGATCAAAGAACAACGTTCTCTACTTTTTCCCCTTTTTCTTGCTCGCCTTTGCTCTCGCGAACGTGTGCTTTCATCTTTTTGTTTATTTTAATTTAGCAGTACTCTCATTGCGTTTTGTACCAATAAAAGAAAAATTGATGCAATTTAGTCTCGTTTCTCTTTCTCGTTGCCAGGCTACCTGTGACATGGCTTTCAGCCACGTTTTTTCTTCTTCCATTTTTTTATTCATTTACACTCGGCAACACGTCTTTTTCGCTCTGCCATTTCTCTTTCCTTTTTTCTCTGCGACGCTCGCGTTTTTTCTCCACTGATTCTTTTCGCTCACCTGGGAGGATTTTCCGTTGCTCTCGCTGTGCGAATAATTGCAGGGAGCGTCAACCTCTCACCCTTTATATTCTTTTTGCCTCGTTTGGGACCGCGTACGTTGACCGAGCCAATAAAAACGTGTACCCATTAACGCCTGTACGGCGATCTGTTCGCAATGAAAAAACAAAATTGTCTCCATTCAGAGGCTCTGGATTAAAATTATTATTTCTGACTTCTTTCCTCATCATCAAAGTTATGAATCAACAAAAAAAAACAAAAACAACTTTGACTTCATATTTCGAGGGTAAAACTTGCCATCTTTCCTGTCCGGACGTTTTCTGATTTTTCTTGCTACGTCATTCCTTTTTTGTATTTGTTTTTTCCCCCTGCTGTGAACATACACGTCCATGAGCCATTAAGTGGCGATTTAAGTAATTTGCCCCGCACGCTCAGCCTTTCTCTCCCTCCAATTGCTTTCATCCGATTTTTCCTCTACGCTCCTCGCCTTCCGCTCTTCCACGCTCTTGTATTATTCTTCCTTCACTTTCTCCGCTCTTTGACCACCCCTTGTGCAACGGACTATATCTTGCCACAGATTCTTCCACTCGCGCCCACCCTCGCTCACGGTAATCTCGTCTGAATTTTTTTCTCCCTTCCCACTCTCTCTCTCTCTCTCTCTCTCTCTTTCTCCACCCNTCTCTCTCTCTCTCTCTCCACCCACGAATTCCTCCCACCTACTCTCAATCTCTACCGGCGTAACATTTTTTCTTCACTCCTACTAGTTGAATTACTAGCGTGAAATTCACTTTGCCCCCACATTTTATCGGCCAGCGTCGTTTTTTCCCCCGCGGAACATTTTCCGCATCTACGAATGGCAACGTGTTGTTTATCTTGATGAAAAATAACAAACCAGCGGTCTCGACGAAAATCAATGACGCTGACGCTAATGAAAAAAGAAATCGAGGTGTCGCGAGTGTATTAATAATTGTCGATCCGATAAGTTTGTGGTAGAAATTGGCAAATCGGAGAGAAATATTTCGAAAAGATGCGCAATATATTTAGAACAAAATCTGAATTCTGAATTTGCATGAAATGAGATGATCGAAGGTCAGATGAGAATAAAAGTTAAAGATCGGAAGGGCAGGTTCGAGGAGGATTTCAATTATAGTCTCGGTGGCATGTGCGGATGCAGGAGCTGTCGTATGAATTGTGCATGTATGAGAATAAAGTTTAGCAGGAGCTTTTAATAAGGTGAAGGCGGTGCGAACTAGGGAGAAAGCGAGGAGCGAGAGGAAAAGGGAGAGAGAAAGAAGAGGGAGGCCAGCCGCAGGAGAGAAGAGCTTCCGGGATAGCATCGAGAGCTTCTGCCTGTTCTGCGACTTTTCGCTCGGTCTTGGTCCAAGAGTTGCGCACAGTCGTACTGGCGTTGGCGTCGGCGATGGTGGCGCTGCCACCACGAGAGCACATACTTGGATAACAGGGGATGAAAGGAGAGAGCGAGAGGAGCGAATGGTGGAGGGGGATGAAAAGCGTGGGTGCCATACCGGCGTGCGATGGACGAGCTTTATAGCAGAGTTGAGAGTTGTGAGGGCGAGAGAGTGAGAGAGAGGGTGGAAAAGCTCAGCGAGGGTGATATTCAGAACTAAAACTAAAGCGAGGGGTAAAGAGGAAGAGGGGAAACGTTTCTCTGCTGCTCCCTCTCCATCGCGTTCTGCGGAGAATCAGAGGGGGTTGGATGGCACAGAGAGAGGGAGGCTGGAAAGAAGGAGTAAGGAGAAGCGGGAAGCGGGGGCGTTCGGGGTTGCCATGGGAGCTACCCGGCCGGGGTGCAGAGTCCCAGTCTTGCCGCGGCGACTCGAGCGCGCTCTACGGACATTATCCGTATGCCGCGCTCCAAGCTCGACGTGAATGCCTCGATCCGACTGTTGTGTGCGCGTTTCGCGAACACCCGCGTGTGAGTGCTCTCCTTGTGTACGTGCCGCTCTCTCTTTCTCTCTCTCTCTCTCTCTCTCTCTCTCTCTCTCTCTCTCTCTTGCTCCGTGTGTGAGTATGTGAGTGTGCGAGAGAGAATTTGCACATATAACGTGTGCAACGCACAGATTATGTATTATATAGATTTAGTGTGTTTCTCGGCGTGCATGATATTGTTTATGCTAGAACAATCGCTCCTCCGCCAAGCTCACTCGATCGTTAAACTTTACGAATTCCATGTTATGGTGTACAATGCCTTAGTGGATTAGTGACGATACTCTATGTCCTCCAATTTATCCAGGGCTCTGTACACTCGACCAACGACCACGGAGCAACGTCCCTCGACAGTCTTTTTAATCCTTGGAATTTATTTAACCGCTCATCTCCATATCACGTAAGAATAACGTACACAGTCTGTTCTTTTATCTATGATTACGAAAACTTTCCATCGGATAACGTCGCCGCGATCCCAGCACGAAACGTCGTTTGAAAACTGATAAAAAAAATCCTTTTTCGTTATTTTCTTTTCAATGAGTTTCAATATCAACAACGAGGCATGGAGTTTCATTCAAATTCCATTTCCTCGAGCATCGTGCTAAGTACGCTGCTACTGTTTACTTGCCCATCACCGCATACCGGCCCCAATGCGTCAGTGAAAATTCCATCATCCCAAACACTTTTCTCCAACGAAAACGACCTCGTTCTTGGGACTCAAAATACAGACAAATCGTTGGCGATGTTTTGGTCCATCAGTGGGAATCGTTGAAATTTAATTACGTTGAAAAAACGAGCAACTAATTAATCTCTGCGTAGAAATAATTTTATTCATCGAAAACATCGAATGGACCTGGAAAAACAAATTTCCGATTCATTTTCATGCCAAAGAATCCAAACTCGGTATTCCAAACGTCTTCGCTTCTTCGGGATTAAAAAACATATACATTTTTATTCTTCGCGCGAAGAATTTATCGCTCCAGTACACAATCCCTATTCGCACACGATTGAGAAACAGAAATTCGATCCTGGATTCGTTATTGCTCGGGAAATCTCACAAGAATGTGTTCGCGATCTCACAATTTTCCTCCAGGTCAAATCAAGTGACGTTTTTTTTTTATACGCGTATATTTACACAGCCAGGAGGAGGGGGAAGTGGCGCGTTGGCGCGAGGAATCATTCGACTACTGTTTGACCCCTCTTGCTATATTTTAACGTCCTGTCGCGTTGATCTCTCAGCTACAACTGCACTCTGCCTTTAGACACTTGGGTGGGAGTATTTCTCGCCTCTTTAGCTCGGCACGCGCGTGGTTTAGTCATGCTGGGAATCCATGTTTAACTTGGTACAACAAGCTAGAAAAAACGTCGACAGTTTGCGTTTTTCTAAAAAACGTGAATGAACGCTCGTGAGAAAACAAAATAAAAACAAAACTTTATCATTTTTTGGTTGAAGAATTTTTTCGCTATTTGAATCGTTTGTTAAAAATTAATCACACGTAATAATTAAAACTGCACAACAGTACAGAAAGATTCGTGACATTCGTTTCGCGATAATACAAAATGCCGTGCCTTTGGGACAAAAAATAAGCTTCAAAAGTTTCGAACTTAAAGTTCCCCAAACCTCTCCAGCGAAATTTCAATTTTCATAATGTCGCGGTAAAGATTTGCCCCGCTCAGTTACGATCGGATTAACAAAAGTGAAAGTCGGACTAATACTCGCTCGTACTACTTATCTCAATACTTCGCAGTATTAACGTCTAATTTGTCGCTGCCATTAATTGGGCATAACTCGTTCCAGTTATTCAGTCAGTAGCATAGAGATTTCCATTGCTATCCACCATACTCGCATGGGGATGAATTAACTATTCATTGCGACGTTGGAGCCCAAAAATATTTTAGCATCTCGGACCATTTTTTAGATTTTCGGAATCGCTTTAATTTTTCTTTGACGTTCAGTTTTTCGTTTCCACGTCATTGTCATGGACACTACATGCGAATTTTTCGCTGTGTCTCAAAAAAAACAATATTGAAAATTAAAGATTGTTTCATTTTTTGCGGTAACGAGTTGTCGTAAAAATTAGAAACTCCATCAAATCTTTCCCTTCCTCATTTTGCTGGTCCTGCAGTCTTGAGGCTGTGCGTAAATGAAGCTGCAGAGAATTCCGTGAGATGTGAACTAGACAAGAGAATTCCATCGCTCTGTGTTTCTCGTGACGAGACGTGGGAGGCAAGAAAAAGAGACAAAGCCAAAAATGTGATGGATCGTCCAGCAGCAGTCGTCCTCATCACACGCGACGTCGTCACGAGATTTCCTAAGGTGTGGGCATGAGTTTTCTTTCTGCTCCTGCTTCGCGAACTCAGAGACGTTTTTGTCGAGCGTGAGAGTCTCACACCCACACAACGAGCGTTCAACATTCGTGTGTTCGTTCTGCAGATTGTCATTCGCAGTGAAATACACGGGAAGCATAAATATTAATTCATCAACCGCTCGTGTTTTCCGAGAGGAACAAATATTCTGGATTGTATTTTCGAGGCAAAAACACTGATAGAAAAACTACTGCAGCATTGTCCCGTTGTTCGATCTCACAACGGGCTCGTTACTTCCATTCTCCGCGCGCGCTTTCTGTGCAGCTTCAAAATCTGATTAAATCTCACCGTTCTACTCGATACACGATTTCGGATCGTCGATGTGCACGTTCGTGCGCCTCTCTGTGAGGTTTACACACGATGCCATTATTTTTTCTTGTACCAGTTGCTTTCAGGGCCCAACCAGTTGCTTTTTCTTTGTGTTGATACGAATTTGTCGTCTCCCTAGTGTTCTACGTCGGTTGTGTTAACACACAAAACACCTCGAACGATCCTTGGGACTAAAATCGAAAGCGATTGTTTTTTTTTTCTTTTATTTTTTCATGACACGAAAAAAATCATTTTCGCGCCGAACTACGAAAAATTTCGGATTGGCAATTTTTTCACGAGCTCGATACACTCCGAAGAGGCTTACAGAATTTTTTTGGAATTTTCTGGATCATGGTTTTTGGTGGAAAAAATAATGAAATTTTGCATTTTCAATCTACGAATTCAGGTTCATAGTCAGCGAATTAATCTCATTTATGGAGGAGCTGACTAGTAAATTATGATCGAGTGCTTTTTTAGCAAGCCATGAAAAATGGAGGACAATTATCCAACAATTTTCATCTTCATTTTGCAGTTTTTTATCCTCCTATAAAATCTCTATCCGCAGTTGTATTATAGAGACGAAGGGATAAAAGTGCGACAGTCTTGAGTATCGCGACGATAAATTTTCCGAATGGCCAGCCGGAGTTGGTGCAGCTAAAAATCTTTATTTTCTGAGCAACACTTCATTTCACCACCTGAACTCTCCCCGTTTATTGGAAAAATGTGTATCATTCTGTAATAACACGGAACACGAGCGTCACGTCCTTTCCCTCATCCTTCCGGATTTTCGCAATAAACATCGCGATCAACAAACTACAAAGAGTTTCCTCTTCGAGAAAAAAATAATTATGATCATAAAATCACGAGATTGACGAAGAGACAAGTTTGCAAAGTCGCTTTTTTCAACATAATGTCAATTTTTTCACATAAATCACTCCCATGCAGAATCCAAGTATCTTAACTCGTCCCGTGCCGAGTGCTTGCCTCCTGCACCCTGAGTGATCCAATTGGGATCGATCTTTCGAGAGCTCAACGTACGAACCCGCAGGCCTTTGAGGACTAAACCTCGTTAGCGTATCGAATGTTCTCCATCGCTTCTTTTTACATTTCCCTCTCTTGCCCTGCCTCTTATCTCGTCCGGCGATCTCAAAGGCTCGAATATTATTCGAGATCTATCAGCTGTCTCTGTATTGTGGATTGGGTCAATTTGACCCGAACCTTGATCTCCCTTTCTCTCTCGACCTTGACCTCCGGAAGATTCGCTCGTGTAAAGTTCAACGCTCATTTCTTTTTCGTTCGAATCCAGTCACATTTTTTTTACCGACACGTATTAAGGACGTTGTATGCAAAATTTTCTATCCATAGAATTCATTTAAATTTGCACCGCACAAAGAGAATAGCGCAATTGTAAGAGGATTCATCGTGCAGATTTCGTGATATTTATACAATTTTCAGAAGTTTCTCACAAAAGCGTGTGTTAAAAGTTGCAATTTTCAACATGAAATATTTCGATTTTTGAATGGTTAAGCCTCTTAAAACTTTGCATACACTTTTATGAAACATCGAAGAAGCTTTATTTAGTTTTTCAAAAAAAAAGATGGTAAAATTTGTTCAAACTTTGTTTATTATATAACAAAGACAGATTACCTCGAACAATCTTGGATTTGGAGTATGTTTTTATTTAGTCAATTTGCAGCAACTTTTTTTAAATGAACTTTGGCTCGCAAACCATTTTGTTTGTAAGAAAAACTGAAAACAAAAATTTAGATTTGACCGTTGGCATACAACGAGTCCTTAAAGGGGTTAAGTAAGAAAATACGCTGGATCCAGCGATGAGAGGAGAAAGTAACGAGCGATAGAAAAAACAGAGTGTGTGCGAAAAGAAAGTGAAAGACACATAAGAAGTGTGGGGCGATGGTGAAAAAAAGAGGGAGATAAAAAAAAACAACTAGAAAAAAGTGCGAATCAAGCTCGGAGTGAGAAAGACAATGAAAGAGGACGAGAGAGAAAAAGAGGAAGAGAAGAGGAAGGAAAGTTTGTATTCAAGCACCCGGGCAAATTCCGTACAGACTTTTCCACTTTAGAAAAGACGAGCTGTGAGGCCCTCGTTCTACTAGCTTATTCGTTTGCATACGCTTCGTAAATTAGCCGCAGTGTTAGCCACGAAGTCTATACATTAACAAAACGAAAAACGAAAAAAAACCACATGACCTTAAAGAAAAAAACATGCTTAACGTAATAAGAAGGCACTCCAAGTCCATTTCGCCAGATTCTTCCAATTTTCATCTCGTTTCGTAGAAAAAAGCCAAGAAATTCCCATTTTCCTCTCAATTTTAACTCGACCTTTCGTTTCATTGAGAATTTTATTTTATTTTCGCGCTCCACGCACACATAGAACGTTGCCCCGAAATTCAGAAATTAATCGAATCACCATGGGCTGTCCTGCACAGAGATCGAATTTTGTCACAGGGAAAAAACTCTGTTTTTGTCGAATCGGAACATTTTCTCAGCCCCGATGTTTTTCTCCTTTTGAAAATATTTACAAACCCATGAAGGTTTTCGGGCTAGTAAATCTAAAGCTTTCCCAAATTGTTTCGACAATTAAATTAAGAGAGAATAATTGATATAGAATCATTAGCTGCACGTGGTACAATAGCGATTGCTCGACCGACAATAAAACAAACCACACGTGTGTGTGGGTGTGTGTGTACAGTGAGCAGCTGAATCTCGTATGCACTGGTGATGGGATGCAGCGAAAAAAAATCTGCATTGAGAGAAAAAATAAACACGAGCCACTTCAAATGCAATATTCGTCGAGCTGCATTTCAACGTTATTTTTCTTCGGTTAATTGAATAACAACATAGCAAAAGTAATTGTGTTTCGTGGTGAATTGATAAGAAAAAAATCAGAGTGGTATTCCGTTCCCCAGTGAACACCGTCACTTCGGTAAACAAAACAAAACAAAAAACTCGATCTATTTTCACAAATAAACGTTTGTTTACTCGTTTATAAAATATTTATCATTTTTCTTGGCCCATAAAAAAAATTCCATGCTACCACAATTTCCTTGGGTTTTTTAAAACGAACAGGAATGAATTCGCTGTCGGTCATTTTTTATGGGAAGTCTATGGTTTATTGGAGAAAAAAAATGAAAGAGAAAAAAGGAAAAAATGAAAGCACAGGCACCGCGTGTGAAAATTTTGCATCCAACGAAATAATTACGAATTTGCTTGATTGGGAAGGTAAACGTTAAGCGTTATCCCAACGTCCACATTGGTATGTATTCGAAGAGCCACAGTTAAGTAATGTTGAGACCGAACAGAGTGAGAACGCGGAGAATATTGAAGGCCGCGAAGCCGAAGGCGCTAACGTGTGATCGCGATGTGGTGGTTGCTCCGTCGTTGTAGTATGTGGTTCGCGGTTTTGGTGGCAGAGAGTTTAAACCGTGTACTACGTCGAGGCTATAGTTGTCTAGAGAAGCTTTGCAAATAGAAAGTCAAGTGTCACTGCTGTGCTTTTTGCTCGATTTTATCCTCGTTTTGCATGCATTTCAATATCCTTCCGAGGTCCTTCCTCGTCGAGTCGTTCAGTGTATTTACCAAAATTATGATGCGAACGTATGCACAGCGGAAGCTGCAGAACAAAAAGTCAAAAGGAGCCAAATTTCCATTACGAAATACACGTTTTAATATTTTTTGATTGCCCAGCGGTAATTAAATTTGTTATCAACGCTAACAATTGTCTCGGGGGATTAAAAATGTCTCCATCATCCTGTGAAAGATCCACTCGTTCATTTTATCTCGAGCTTGATGAATTATAGTTAATTATGAATTATTGTGTTGTCAGAGCAAGTTGATTGAGTAGATTGCAGTTGACGTTGTATCAAAGTCCATTATTCTACGTAATGAAATTAAATAACCCTCCGTGGTCACACGATCCAGAAATAACGAGCTGGCCACACGGGGTCGGAATGACCCCAGAGATGTTTGAACGCTTGCCGCTCTGTCAGTATCGTTCCGAACGACACATAAAAATTCAGGATATAATTGTGAACCTTTTCGAATGAGAATATCGAGGGAAAAATTTTTTATCCAATTTTCAAAATGTTGAAAAAAATCAGCAAAGAAGCAATGTGTAAAAAAAACATTTCGGGCACCCAAGCACCGTTGGAGAGGAGGCCAACCGTCTCGGGCGCCGATAACTCGTAGTAACTCTAGCTCAAAACTGCGTTCGGGGTCATTTTGACCCCTGCCGACCACGGAGGGTTGAGAAGCTTCACTGTGTTTGTAAGTCGCTGCAGACAATGCAATAACCTCATCACCGTAATAATTACAGGACGAAATTTCATCACCCGCGTTCGCGATCGAGTGTTTTTTTTTTCTTTATCGTTCTGCACGATGGTGTAAATGAAACTGCGTTAATATGCACTTGCAGTTGGAACGATAGCAAGAAATGTGAGAGCGACGACGTGCACGTGTGAACGAAGGATTGAAAAGGCTGGCGATTTGCTTAAAATTGATGAGGATGGACCGTTTCGGTTCAATGTACAAAAGGGGCGTGAGCGAGACGAGATTGTCGCGATATCGTCGGAATTTCGAGTGGTCAAAGTTCCCGGCGGGCGTATGGAGCATTTTCATACCCGTTGAGTCGTTCGTGTCATTGCGCCGCCGCCACCGCACCACGGGGCTGACGGCGTTCTCAAAATTCTTCCTCTGAATGCATTCGTAATTCGCCTCTTCGTCGTGAATCTGTGATCAGTGCTGGAGAAAATATAATACGACGAAATAGTGTGCAAGTGAATTAACAAAAAATAAATAAATAAATAAATAAACATTGCGCGAGGCTGGGGGGAAAGTGGAGGAACAAAATGCATCACGGCACAGGATATGGTACCGGGCCGCAGGAGCGTGTACATCAGGTGCCCAGAACCGCCACTGGCACTCTCGAAAGTACCAAATGTCCTTACGAGACTTACCAGGCACAAATACCCGACTGTTGCGCTGCCGCTGCTGCCGTTCAAGATCCTTATCCGAGACCACCAAGCGGCTATGACGGACGCTGTTACAACGACTGTCCCGGAGTCAGAGCTTCGTATCAGGATGAGTCTTACACTCAGGTAAGTCCCTTTACGAACGTTCTCACCATAAAACACCGAAAATGAAATTTTGTCAAAAAACGTCGAAATTTTGTTCAACACGGTGAACCAAATGTTTTTCGATAATTTCCAAATTTCGACAATATTTTTTATTTCTAACGGAACCGTTAACAAAATTTCCGATTGGAATGACAAAAATTTCCTTTTCGAAGAGACTTTTCAGAATATTTCTTGCTGCAAAGACAACATTTTTGTCATTTTTCAAAATAATGTTTAGTCGAACGTGTCCATTTTTTTTCGACTATTTCCATTTCAAAAAAACCTCAAAAGACTATTTTTTCAAGGAGCTAATGAAAATCAATTTCCAACCGAACGATAATGATGTGAAAAGGTTTTTTTTTCTTAAATCCTTGAATTTCCCAAGGTCAAAATTAATCGCAGCCTTTTGGGCTTGGCGAATTCTCTGGTTTGATTGGAAAGTAAAAAAAATTATCCGTGCAAAAATTCCGGAAAGCCAAAAGAAGTGGAAAACGTTTTTCGAGGATAGAAATTTATTTAATTGTTTGCATTGCTCGATGAGATTCGTGGGAGACTGAGGCCGAGGATAAACTTAGAAGCACGTTGATAAAAAGCGAGAGGATAGTATTGTGTAACGTGAGGATGACACGTGCATTTGCGTGGGTTGATTGACGACGAGAAGCGATGAAAGTCTGTACAGCAGACTTTATATCCTCGTCGCACTATTATTTAGTCCTTCCACGAGCATTTCAATGCATTATTGACGTGATTCCTCCACCGGGAAAAGGAGGAGGCACCCCTAGAAGAATTCTATCAGAGATAGTCTGTAACTTTGACGAAAAAAAAAGTAATTCACGTTCGAAAACTTGTGTCAAGTCACTATGTTGACTTATAAGTATGTGGCAGAGATGAATATTGAATGAATAAATTGTAACAAGAAAAAAAAGCCTAATCGCCAATTTAGGCAGTTGATAAATTATTCATTCGAAGCCAAACGAAACGATCAAACAACGTGGCGATGCATCGAGTGGCATCAATCATTTTCACGCTAAAGTTATCCAGAGAAATGAAGAAAATTTCGTATTTAAAAAACACACACACACACACACACAACTCTTGGCTGTATCTTTATGAAAAAAAATAAAAATTTATTATATATAGAAAGGCCGTTAATTAAAGTGTCAATTAAACTGGAGCGTCATAACGGTTTGGCGAATCTAGGACAGTATATCAGCTGTGTGCTGCTGGCTTCTGCCAGTGATACCGTTGGCTGGCATTTGGTCCGTTTTTTTTGTTGTTAAGTGGCTCAGCCCCTAATTGTTTGCAATTGCACGTTTTCTATCTGTGTCTCTCTATCTCTCGTCGCCAGGATGTTCCAGGTGCTGGTCTCCATCGGCCCCAGTCAAGGCTCGGGTACGACGAGCGGCCCCAATCTCGCGTCGATTACACCTCCGACTCGAGGTGCGCAAGTAGGCTCGGCTACGACGACACGGGCGGGGGTTACTTGGACCAGAGTGATCCGAGAATGTATTGCACCGGTAGCTACTGCATGGGCGACACGATGATGGCGACCTCCAGAGGCGTTTGCGGCGAGGAGGTCGAGCTCGACATGCGAAGACACATACAAGCTTGCGCCTGCACTTGCAATCACATGGGTTACGGGAATTACATGGACTATCAGGTGAAATATTAACATGTTTATTTCCCTCTGCGTCTAAATATCCTCGTTATAGGAAAACACAGCCAAAGAGCGTATTTCGACCATTGTCTCGTGTTGAGGATGTCGAGAATCTATATAAGAAACTTGTTAAAGTTTATTGTTTAGTAAATAGCTTATTAATCGTCGTCGAATTGGTACACGATCTGCTGAATATTTCATGTGAAAACGTACCAAATTTTAAGAATTCGAACATTCTGGAAATTACGTATGTTTTTGTGTGAAACATTTAAGAAGTCGTGTAAAAATTTCACGACGACCAGGCTGCTCGTTATTAAAAAATTAACATTTTGTTAAGAACAATTTTTTAACCAGATACAAAAAATATTTATTCACAAACTTCGTTTTATTTTCGTTGCTTTCAGCATATTGTAGATATTAAAAAAGTAAGAGGTCAAAAACAAACAATTATCGCAAAGTTATGCGAGTTTCCATCAGACCACTTTTGACTATAAATTTAATTTATTAATGTTAATTGTTCAATAACGAGCTTCCTAATGGTCGTGAAATATTTCCACGATCTCTTGAATATTTCGTACAAAAACATACAAAATTTTCTTGTCATTTGCGATTTGGAAGTCAACATCCTTAAGAAACTGAAAAATCGTTCCTTCGTTATTTTCGTCGAAGCCATTCAGCCTCATGGCACAGGTCAAGAACGCAATGAATTCGGTTGGACAAAATAAAAGTTAATGACATTTGAGGAAAAGTATAAATAAACAGGGGAAAACGCAGTTGCCCGCCTGAGGGTGCATTAAAGGTTCAAAGAGCCTCTGGACTCATCAGACCGTGTCAGCGGTTCCACGGATGTGAGTAGGCTGCTGTGAGAGCAGAAGAGGATTCAAGACAGCATTAACCCTTCGCGTCTGACCAGTGTCGGACGTATCTACTGCTCCTTTGATCAATATTTAGCTTGCTCGTTCTACATAGAACGAGACAGGCATCGTACGGTGCGATACGAACCGCAGCATCCAAGCTTTTTCATGTACATCACCCTCTGGCATTACTTTGATCGAGAACGTTCAATTTTTCAACTATAGTATCCTCCCTAATGTGTGGGTGTATTTGATAGCGAAATAAAGGAGGAGAAGAGGCGATTGTGAAAGAGAGAAAGGAGCGGAAAACATGCTCAACTTTGGAAGGAGCAAAAAAAATGAGGGCATCGCGCAATCACTCATCATTGAATTCATCCTGTGTGTGCTATCGACACTCGTCGAAATATTGGCAGAGTGGGAGATAGGAGCTTGTCAGTTGATGAGGTACACACGTATATTGGCTCTCCATGCACTTGAGTACTTTGTCGATTTGTAAGCAAAGAACATCACATTCATTGGAATCGTGTGTCTGTGTTTATCCTCTTTGTATCGACTGCTTGATGTTTTATACGTGGCCACCAAATCATAAAAATAAAACAGCCGTTAGAAAATCTCTGCTCACGTCAAGAGCTCCACAATTTTTAAATCTTTCATGCCTTTACGCATTCGCATCGATGCCTCTGTGTCGGATATTTGGGTCATTGCAATTTTGCTGCATCAGGAGAAACAGGAAGGAACGAAAAATTATCAACAATTGTTCGCCAGCTTAAAATCTGGCCAGTCTCTGTGTAGCTTTTTGGCTGTGAATAAAGACTCGTTTAACGGAGGCCAAAGGATCAATATTCGAGGCTTTTAGTTTTCGACATACTCGGTCAGCCTCACTACCAATTATTATTAACAGCATCCGACGAGATTTTCGTAAAGTTTCAGCTGCACGAAGCTTTTCAGCTGCTCTCCTTTGTAGATGCGGAGTTTTGATTATTACGGTAGGATGCTCGGTCCAGCCGCAATTTGCAGCACCACCTACATTTTCCAACTCGTGAACTAAGCGTTTTGTTGGAGAAATATTAAACGAGCAAATTAATCGGACTTGAGGTATTTTCTTCTGTATACTTTTTGATTCTCGTATATTTGACCATTAAGTACCTCCGGACCTGTATAATAGTTGGGGATTTGTGGATCCGTACACCCGAGCATGTAATATAGAAATGGAGAAAACTTGTGGGCATGCCCAACGACCAGCAGGCCAAACGCGGAGGTCCAAACTTTCAAAAGCTTCCTCTTCCAACCTCAGAGTTCGAGGATGCGGACCAGGTAGTCCGGGCACAGCCAAATTCGTATATAACCACGTGTTACCAATACATAAGTACGTCAATGTTATATTAATAAACGTCTATATATTCATATACCTTCGTAAATACAAACACACACTTTAATATCTTCTGGACGTTTCCAAATTCCATGGGACATTCTGCCATGATAGTGCAGAGCAGCAGTTGGTTCCCCTGAGCGAAGCTTCGTCGAGCTAGTTTCATTTTCCCAAAAAGTGAGAAACTTTGAGCGAAAAACTCGGCACTCATTACTCAACGTGATTAAAATTCATGCTCTTCGCATTTTTTTCGACTCCACGCACTTTTCGCCGGACCAGGAATTCATGCGGAGTACTCCACTGATTAAAAAGCGTGCCCTGCGAAATTCGGAAACGTCAATGAAACGAAAAAAACTTTCTCTACCATTCGAAGCATCATCGACTAACAGTAAAATATGAAAAAAAATGCACCCGTTCAATCAACCAAAGTAGATCGTAGTTAACGAGGAATGACCCATATATTATCTCCAGAAAAAGTCCAGTGAAGCTCTGCAGTTGCCAGCAACACGGCAACGTGGCTGCAACGGCATCAGCAGTATAGAGACCAAAACCGGGCACAGCCGATCTTGTACGCCTTTGCTGCACTGCAGTTGTGGCATTTTCAAAGTGCTAGCAGAAAGCAGAGCTCGGACCCAGGCTATTACAGTACACAGAAATCCGACCGCCGCGTTTACTCTCAATCTCCATTTATATAGTAGACCCATATGCAAATAAATACGTGTGTGTGTGTGTGTGTGTCATCCTCTTTAACATTTTAGTTCGCATTCGTCTACCCTTCGTGAGGGAAATTTTTACGATGTAATTCTCGTAACATCTTGATTGAGACACTTAAGGGGGAACAACTATTGTGTGATTCCAAAAAAAGTTTTGCTACATTTTTTCACAGGCTTGAATAATTTTTTGGGGAAGATGAGAAAGTTTGGTTGTCGAGAGTACATTTTGGAGAATTCCTAAAAGTATTTGTATTGGAAAATATTGGAAATTTGTTAAGTTACGAAAATTTCTTTTGATGGAAAATTTTTCTGTAAGGGAATTGGATTTTTTAAGATTTACGGAAATGTGGCCCTTATGCTGCGAGGCTGGATTCTGATTCTATTTTCGTGAAAAATATTTAGAAAAGTTTTGATTTTGAATTTTTTTTCGAAAACTATTAAAAATTGAAATTGATTGTTTTTTTTTTTATTTAGTAAATTTTGAAAAAGGTTTTTTGAATTTTTCATCGCGAATTTTGATGAGCAGCGAAGATGGAGGCTGTGGGATTGGTGAATCGGTGACCTCGTGGCATCGAAAAAGTTTGTTGGAGCGAAACGGCGACGGTCCATGGAAAGTTTTGGGATGAGAATATTACCGCGTTATATTGATGGATATATATTTATATAGAGTAGCGAATGGCTGTGAAGGTTGAGTGAGGGGTTGTTTTTCCGGGTAGTAGAGCGCGCTGATCTGGAGGAGGTCGGGAGAGGCCGATTGTCACAGCAGCCGAATATTTGCTACGGTGTGCACTGGAAACTATTTTTTCCTGTGACACCGAGTACAGTTTGGCGATTGAGTTTTTTTTTCTCGTTATTTTTGTTTCCAAAGGTTTGGGGCTCGTGTTCCGAGCGTTCGGGGGATAATGGCTCGGTAATTCGTGCAATTTTCTGGCCCTAAACAAAGTTGACGAAGCAAAGATGATGGATTTTTGGTTGATTTAACGAAATAACACGATAGATTTGCTTCGCGGTCCACTACAAGGGCTACAGCTTATTTCGGCCTTTTGGTGAGCCGGCTCGTTCGCCCGTAAATGTCGTTGTAAATAAAAGGGAATGTACTCACGGCCGGCACTCTTTCCAACTTTCCTTTTATCCGTTCCCTGCGTCCTTGACGTTCGCCCCTTCCACTCGACTTTTCTTGACAATGCATTTTCATTTCGGTCCCCTCTGTGGACCGTTGCGGTCAGCGGGAATGAACGACCGAGGCCAAAGCAATATGAGGGGCTGAGAGCGAGAGAAAAAGTACCGAAGAAACCGAGGGTCTTATCCGAAAGCCCTGGCGAGTGCGGAGCTTTGTTTGCACCTCTCTTGATTCTTCATCATTATGCGAACTCTTAAGTATGTTGAGTCCCAAATCGAAAATAATCGTTGTAAAATTTTGACACGATCTCTTAATGTCAACCCTTAAGGTAGTTGCAATAATGATGATAGAATTCTTTAAATTTCGTAAGTTTTTACATTATTGACGTTCTATGGAAACGGTGAAATCTAAATTTTTGTTTTTACTTTTTTTTTTATAAAAAATGGTTTGCAAGCCTAAGTTCATTAAATAAAGTTGCTGCAAATTGACTAATGAACAACATACTCCAAATCCAAGATTGTCCGAGGTAATCTGTATTTGTTGTATAATAAACAAAGTTTCAAAAAAATTTTACGATCGATTTTTTTGAAAAACTAAATAAAGCTTCTTCGATGTTACATAAAAGTGTATGCAAAGTTTTAAGAGGCTTTACCATTTAGAAATCGAAATATTTAATGTTGAAAATTGTAACTTTCAACACACAAGCTTTAATGAGAAACTACAGAAAATTGTGATTTTTATAAATAAATATCTCGACTTCTACATGATGAAAATTCTCAAAATTGTGCGAGCTTTCTCACGATGCTCTTTGTGTAGTGAAAATTTGAAGGAATTTCATCGATCGAAAATATTGCATACAACGTTCTTAAAACTCGAGGTTTCGTGCTTTTTTTACAAAGAAAATTAATTTCGTAGAAAATTAATTAATTAATCAATTACGAGGAATAAATTGAAATTGTTTTTTTGCATACAACGTCCTTATGTATTCATAGGTCGTGTACAAATTTCACAACGATTAAGAAGCTATCTATTGATTGAAAAATTAACATTAACAAAAGTTCCATTGGTACATACCCAACATCCTTAACGTAATGGCCGAAAGAGATTGCCCACAGGCAATCCTTGAAAAAGAGGATTCAGACTGCTCACCGCAACCTGCGCACCAAGCAACGACTTTAACTGTTTAAAACATTCAGAGCCATTCTCTGCTCCGTCTCCCCTCGCGTAGCTTGTCTTCGTCCCGACTTGCAGCGATAAAACCGCATCTGCATTTTTGATCTCTTCCAAACGCATTTTGCATTAAATGGCACATGGTGGTGTGTGCTCCACACGCGCAGACGCCAGCCCAAGGATGATATCGAGAGGAAAACAGGAATGAAAAGCAATCACATGCTCCGTAAGAACAGAATCGACGTCCAAGAAAGTGGAAATTGTGGACGGTGCTGTAACGATGATTGATTTATTCGAGGATTCGTGTGTGTATGCTCGAAGAATATGGATCTGTAGTCGCGATTGAGTAATGTTTGTACAGTCGTGGCTGGAACAAAAAATGGGGGACCCATGCGATGAAATCGGAAAGCGACTATTAATCTCGAGGTTGCCACGTACAATGGTCGAGTCCAAAATGATGTTTTTCCGAAAAGAATCAGAGTGTGGAATTGATTGATATTTCCGAAAAATTGATCAAAAAAATCTCCCAACTCCATAATTTGCTCGTTTTTCCTTCGATTTTGAAAACCTGCAAGACAGCAGCTTCGATTGATTCCGATATTTCGATAGCGTGAAAAAGAGTGGTTACTAAAGAAAAAAAAGTCATAGAAAGTGACGAATAGGAGGGAGGGGAAGCGCAAGAAAAAAAAACAGTTGAATTCCGCGAGCCCGAGACAAAGAATACGATTGGAGATGCGATACGCGAAAGAGAAGAACAGAGGGCAGAGGAGAAAGAAAGGAAAAAAATGCGTGTGGCTGAGGGGTCGTGAGTGTCACAGCTGCAAGGATCTTGGAAGTAAAGCGACAAGGTGATGAATATCTACTATGCGCAGAAACGGGGGCGAGAGTGAGCGACAGAACACTCGTCGTCGGCGTTTGAGTGCTTTTCTTTTTTCATCCACTAGTTTTTTTTTTTTTTTTTTTTTCNNCCCGTTTTTTTTTTTTTTTTTTTTGTCTTCAGTTTTCGCGTTGTTTTTTTCTTTCGTAAGCAAACTCAAATGATGGAAGTGCTCGAGTTCATGATCGATCTCGCAAGGGAGAAAAAATATATAGCTCGCAGCATCAATTTTACCCTCCCCACTGTCTATGT